>CM065127.1:37735000-37892500 GCA_033026305.1 Cirrhinus molitorella | reverse complement strand
TAAAAATGTAAAGTTTGGTAAGTGGAGATTTATGGCTCAAAAAGGCATTTTGAGAAAAAAGCCTTTAAAAATATGTATTGTAATTGAAATCTGTTGACACAAATAGAAGTGCTATAAAATAAACACTTTACAATGTTTTTTGGATGTTTTCTTTCCACTAGTATGAAAAAACGCTTGGCCCAAAATCTTAAAATTGACAGGTCCATGAAAAAAACAGCATTTCCCCGTCTGTCGTTCACGTTCGACGTTGTGTCGAAGTGACGACTAGGGGTCGCTCTTGAGAGCCCGAATACCTCTGACAGCTTTGAGAAAAGGCCAATGAGAATTGGTATGCAGTATTTGCATAGCCCGCTCCGCCCCGGAGATCCGGGCATAAGAGGGGGGGGCTAGGCAACACTCATTGTTCTGTTTCTTCGGAGCCGAATGCAGCGTCTCTTCATTGAGAAGCAGCGTTACTCACCTCTCTCGTCGTTGGATCTACGGCACGGGCAGCGGTCTCTTCCTTCTCGAACGCAGTAGCAGTGAGAGTCCCCTGGGTGCTTCGACGGCGAATCTTGAAGAGCAGATTTCCTCTTAATAAAATCTAAAGAGCAAATTTCTCTAAAAGAGTGCAGACACGGTGGGTTTGTGTGTTTACTATGCCTTTCCTTCCGTGTCCTTCTGGTTGCGGCTTCTTTCTCTCCCAAAACGATCGGCACGAGCTCTGTCTTCAATGTTTGGGTCGTGACCATGCTGAAGCAGCGTTCGGCGAGGGCGGATGTCCTGCTTGCGAGGACATGCCCCTCAGCACACTTCGTTCGCGAGTCGCGTTCTTTACTAAAAGACCGCGGCTCGCATCAACCGCTACCGCGGCTCGTCCTTCTACTTCCGGGTACGAGGCTGCCGCGGCGCGTGTTGATGAAGAGCGAGAGAGCGCGAGCGTTTCGCCGGGTAATTCCCCGCGTCCCTCGCGCTCTGTGTGTCTGCCGGTCGAGCTTTCGGATGACTTTGAAAACTCGTCTCAGTACGGGTTGGATTGGTTATTCGGGGCTCCTGCGGGGGAGGAAGAAGTGTCTGCAGCATCGGAGAGTGGGCAGCCATCTGAAGCAGACGCGCTATCTGAGGCACCCGCTGCGGGGGCGGGTTCTCAGTCAGTAGCAGACGCGGAAATGGCGGCCATGCTCGAACGGGCGGCCAAAGCAATCGGGATTGAGTGGAAGTCTCCGCCCCATCCTGAGCGCTCACGGCTGGATGATTGGTATCTGGGTAACGACCGTGGTTCTCGGCCACGTTCTACCCCAGTTCCTTTCTTCCCGGAAGTGCATGAGGAACTGACTAAGTCGTGGAAGGCTCCTTTTTCAGCCAGAACGCGTCTTAGCGGTTCTTCCTCTCTCACCACCCTCGATGGAGGTCCAGCGAAGGGGTATACGGAGGTTCCCGCCGTGGAGCGTGCGATCGCGGTGCATCTTTGCCCGCAGACCGCCGCCACCTGGCGGGACCGCCCAAAACTCCCGTCCAGGGCATGTAAGGCTTCTTCCGCTCTCGTGGGGAAGGCTTATGCTGCTTCTGGACAAGCTGCGTCCGCCCTTCACGCTATGGCCGTCCTGCAGGTCTATCAGGCCAAGGTTCTTAGCGAGTTGCACGAGGGTCTTCCCAAACCAGAGCTTTTGCAGGATCTGCGCTCGGCGACTGACTATGCTCTACGAGCTACGAAGGTCACGGCGCAGGCTCTGGGGAGGGCGATGTCCACTATGGTGGTCCACGAGCGCCACCTTTGGCTGAATCTGGCGGAAATGAAGGACGCTGAGAAGGTTCGCTTTCTTGACGCCCCCATTTCTCAGGCTGGTCTCTTTGGCGACACTGTCGAGGAATTTGCACAGCAGTTCTCCGCAGTGAAGAAACAGACGGAGGCTATCAAACACATCTTGCCTCGTCGGGCGCCGCCCCCCGGGCCCGCACCCCCGAGGCAGCAGCCTCCGCCTGTTTCACGCCGAGGACGACCGCCTTCCAGACCGGCTCAGGGCCCGCCACAGGCTGGTCCTGCACCTAAACCAGCCTTGCGGTCGAGCTCTCGCAAGAAGGTGGCGCCGTTAGCTCAGTCTCAGGCCGCTAAGAACCCTCGTCAGGCTTCGAAGCGTTCCTGAAACGAGCAGCCCGGAGGAGAGAGATCTGCTGACCTGTCTGGATCCACACTCGGCGAGGGGACGAGTGTGGGTTTCGGCTCCACCCCGGCTGTCTGCCTCTCGGCAGACGGCCACCACATGGTCAATAAAAGAGCAATTTTCTTCTCTGGGCGAAAAAATCTATGTGACTGCGTCCCTCCGGGGTACCCAGCCACTAAAACATGTCAAAGCATGCTCAACCGCAGGGCCTGCGCTTCGGCATGCTTTGACGAATCAAGTGCATCCATCAGTCGATCCCCTGAGCTCAGGCGATCTTCTGATGGATCCTTGTCTGTCGGTTCCGATGGTCGATCCTCCCATGGCTGGGTCCCTCCGGGGTACCCAGCCACCAAAACACATCAAAGCATGCTCAACCGCAAAACTTGCGCTTCTGCATACTTTGACAGAGAAACAAGCGCATCCGTCAGTCGATCCCCTGAGCTCAGGCGATCTTCTCACGGATCCTTGTATGTCGGTTATGGCGATCAAAGCACCTTGTGTCCTCCGGGACAGCACGCCCCCGAACAAAGGGCTTTCACCACAACTCAGTCACACCGTACCCACCCGAGGTACGTCGGTGGTCCCCCTGAGACCGTTGGCAGAGAGTTTTACAGCTTGGCTCGAGATACCCAACCTCTCTCGCTGGCTTCTCAGAACCATCCGACTCGGCTATGCTATCCAATTCGCACGCAACCCGCCCAAGTTCAGCGGCATCTTCTCTACCGCGGTTCGGGACGAGAATGCTGCGGTTCTTCGGGCGGAGATCGCGACCCTTCTGGTGAAGGACGCGATAGAGCCGGTCCCCTCGGCCGACATGAAGAAAGGGTTCTACAGCCCCTACTTCATTGTACCCAAGAAAGGTGGCGGTTTAAGACCAATCCTGGATCTGAGGATTCTGAATCGGGCCCTTCACAAGCTCCCCTTCAGAATGCTAACGCTCAAACGCATTCTCACGTGCATCAGATTCCAGGATTGGTTTGTGGCGATAGACCTGAAAGACGCGTACTTTCATGTCTCGATTCTTCCAAGACACAGGCCCTTCCTGCGGTTTGCCTTCGAAGGTCGAGCATTTCAGTACAAAGTCCTTCCATTTGGGCTCTCCCTGTCTCCCCGCGTCTTTACGAAAGTCGCAGAGGCAGCCCTTGCCCCTCTCCGGGAGAGGGGCATCCGCATTCTCAATTACCTCGACGACTGGCTGGTCATAGCACACTCTCAGGAGTTGGTATGCAAACACAGGGATGTGGTTCTCAACCATCTGGCCCATCTGGGGTTTCGGGTCAACTGGGAAAAGAGCAAGCTCGCCCCGGTACGGAGCATCTCTTTTCTCGGTATACAACTAGACTCGGTTGCCATGAGTGCACGGCTCTCCCCGGAGCGTGCACAGTCAGTGCTGAGCTGCGTCCAGAAGCTCTCACGCAGCCCGACGGTCCCCCTCAAACAATTTCAGAGGCTCCTGGGTCACATGGCATCCGCAGCCGCCGTCACGCCGCTGGGCCTGATGCACATGAGACCGTTACAACACTGGCTGCGTTCCCGAGTCCCGAGATGGCCATGGCGCCAGGGTTCATACCGGGTGCACGTCACACCCGTATGTCTAAAAACCCTCGGTCCTTGGAAAGACATTTCGTTCCTACGGGCCGGGGTGCCCTTAGGACAAGTGTCCAGGCGCATTTTGGTTACGACAGATGCATCCAACACAGGCTGGGGCGCCGTATGCAATGGGCAAGCAGCTGCAGGGCTCTGGTCGGGCCCTCGGCTGCATTGGCATATCAATTGCCTCGAGCTGCTGACAGTGTTTTTGGCCCTGAAGAGGTTCCGACCTTTGGTTCAGGGCAAACACGTGCTGGTCCGCACAGACAGCACTGCGACTGTAGCCTACATCAATCACCAGGGCGGTGTACGCTCCTTTCGCATGTCACAGCTAGCCCGCCATCTCCTCCTTTGGTGTCGAAACAATGTCAAGTCTCTACGAGCCACCCACATACCGGGCGAACTCAATTGGGTAGCGGACGCGCTCTCCCGACAGACTTCGCTTCGGGGCGAGTGGAGACTTCACCCTCAGACGGTTCAGCTGATCTGGAGTCTTTTCGGTCAGGCCCAGGTCGACCTGTTTGCCTCGATAGAGAACACTCACTGCCAGTTGTGGTACGGTCTGTCCGAGGCGCCCCTCGGCACAGATGCACTGGCACACAGCTGGCCTCAGGGCCTCCTCAAGTATGCGTTTCCACCAGTGAGCCTAATTGCACAGACCCTGTGCAAAGTCAGGGAGGACAGAGAACAGATCCTGCTGGTGGCCCCCTACTGGCCCAACAGGGTTTGGTTCTCAGAGCTGGTGCTCCTCTCCCCCGTTCCTCCCTGGCGCATTCCCCTGAGGAAGGACCTCCTTTCACAGGGGAAGGGCACGATATGGCACCCGCGCCCAGATCTCTGGAACCTCCACGTATGGTCCCTGGACGCGACCAGGAGGATTTCAGAGATCTCCCACTGGCAGTGGTAAACACTCTGTTGCAGTCGAGAGCTCCTTCCACGAGGCGGCTGTACGACCTCAGATGGCGCAAATTCACAAACTGGTGTTCCTCCCGGGGGGAGAACCCACGGAGATGTGGCATCCGAACGGTGCTTTCCTTCCTCCAAGGAGGACTGGATAGACACCTTTCTGCTTCAACACTTAAGGTCCAGGTAGCCGCTATTGCCGCTAACCACGACCTGGTGGAAGGTAGATCGGTTGGGAAGCACAATTTGGTTATACGATTCCTTAAAGGTGCACGCAGGCTGAACCCCGTCAGACCGCGCCTTGTCCCCTCTTGGGATCTGTCTGTGGTCCTCCGGGGCCTACAGTCAGATCCCTTTGAGCCGCTCCAGTCAGTCGAACTCAGTGCTCTCTCCCAAAAGACGGCTCTCCTGACTGCGCTCACATCGATCAAAAGAGTGGGAGACCTCCAAGCCCTCTCCGTCAGTGACTCGTGCCTCGAATTCGGGCCGGCTAACTCTCACGTTATCCTGAGACCCCGGCCCGGTTATGTGCCCAAAGTGCCCACCACTCCCTTCAGGGACCAGGTGGTCACTCTGCAAGCTATCCCTTCTCAGGAAGGCGACCCCAACCTCTCCTTGTTATGCCCAGTCCGTGCCCTGAGCATTTACTTGGAACGTACTGAAAGCTTCAGACGGTCGAGTCAGCTCTTTGTCTGTTTTGGAGGACAGCAGAAGGGGAAAGCTGTCTCCAAACAAAGAATTTCCCACTGGATTGTGGATGCGATTCGTTTGGCCTACCAGGCCACAGGGGTGCCCTGCCCGCTGGGGGTGCACGCCCACTCCACCAGGGGCGTCGCAGCGTCGGTTGCGCTGGCGAACGGGATCTCTTTAACAGACATTTGCAGAGCTGCAGGTTGGGCTACACCTAACACGTTTGCCAGGTTCTACAATCTGCGTGTAGAACCAGTCTCTTCGGGAGTCCTGAACGCAAGCCCAGTAACTCCTGAAGCTGACACGGTGTAGAAGCTTGCTGAAGCGTCGTTCCCCACGGGTGATGACGCTTCCCCAGTTCAGTAAGTTTCCTGGCGTGAACCCTGAACGACAATTTCCATCATGTTGCACCCGCAACGTAGCTATGTTCAGCGGAGGAACTGGCTATCAGAATCTAATATGAGGTTAGGTTGCCTCTTGTGAACTCTCATATTAGGTTGGTGCCCCACATGTAGTGGCTCCTAATGCGGCCCCATGTGTGTATCTCCACCTATACTCCCAGAGATGCGGTGTTTCCCTTAAGACAAAACTTGTCTCCGACCCTGAGCTCAGCAGTCTCTCCTCATGCGGAGCCTGCCTCAGGATCGTCCCCTTGTTGTGCTCCCCTAGTGCGAGCCCTCAAGTGTATTCTCCACACAAATACCTCCCTCCGGGCAGGGTGTGGTCTCCGTAGTGCCCATCCCCCCCCGGGGAGGACGGACACTGGCCCAATGTTCTCCAAGATGTTCAACCAAAGGTGAGGAAAGGCTGGCTGAAGCTCTTGGGCATTGGAAGGTCACGTAGAGGTGAGTGACATTTATCTAACACGCAAGACCTGTTAATATTTGCACTCCATGCACTCGTGACGCGGTCCGCTGGTTGTGGCGTTTTCAACTGGGACCCCTAGTCGTCACTTCGACACAACGTCGAACGTGAACGACAGACGGGGAACGTCTTGGTTACGTATGGTAACCCTCGTTCCCTGATGGAGGGAACGGAGACGTTGTGTCCCCCTTGCCACAACCTCGGACCGCCTCTGAGTGTAGCCGGGTGCTTCGGCTCCTCAGATCAGAACAATGAGTGTTGCCTAGCCCCCCCCTCTTATGCCCGGATCTCCGGGGCGGAGCGGGCTATGCAAATACTGCATACCAATTCTCATTGGCCTTTTCTCAAAGCTGTCAGAGGTATTCGGGCTCTCAAGAGCGACCCCTAGTCGTCACTTCGACACAACGTCTCCGTTCCCTCCATCAGGGAACGAGGGTTACCATACGTAACCAAGACGTTTTAAATGTCTAAACACATTTTAAAGACAACAGAAGTAATTGTGAAATTACATAAAATAATGTACTTTTTTATAAGAGTTTAATACCCATTTAAACTATTAAACATTTTCATTTAATTGTAAATAACATGCAAGTGTTCAAAACATCACATTCAGTTTAAACTTTTATCGTTTTTTAAAGTATGTATTAAAAAAGTATGTCTGTTTTCACACACTGTCTGTTGCATAAGATGCAGCACAGATACATTTAAGTGTGATTTCTTCAGTTCTATTTTTTCCTTCCTGTGTGTGCGTGTGAATGTGTGAAGCTGTCAGTTGAGATTTTGTTCAAACACTAAAGAATTAATTAAAAAGGTGTTGAAAACACATGACTCTAGACACAACATAGACCCCTGCTCGCCTCTCACACCCCCTCCACACTCGCTTCTCTAGAACTCGCCTAGAATCTCATCTGTAACACCAAAACAAATATGTTATTTTACATAAACAAATACTGTGGAGTGTGTGCGGGCTGATTTGTTTGAATATGAATATATTACGAACATGAATGTAGAACGTGGGGGTCAGAAATGAAGCGGACACGCATATGTCCCATAAGACCCATGGGGTCGCTGCTTGGCATTCTGGGAGATGAAATCTATTTATTCCATAAACAACACTGAGAGAGACGAAGAGATAAATATAAAGCATGAGAGCTCCAAATTCAATGGGGAAATAACAGAATGGCAATAACTATTTGCCAAGCTCATTTTTCAATAACATATTTCAAAAATAAACAATGCAATCTGACATGAATAAATGTTTTTCTTTTTACCCTCAAATATCACTTTAAAGCACTATTTTTCAGGAAACAGGCAGAAGCTGAGCTCGTCACTTTATTGCTATTTCTGTGGTACACTCTTAAAAATAAAGGTTCTTCACAATGCCATAGAAGAACCCTTTTTGTCTAAAAGAAACTTTAACATCGGCAGAACCTTTCTGTTTCACAAAAGGTTCTTTTTGGTGAAAGAAGGTTCTTCAGATTCTAAAAAGTTAAAAAAGAGATGGTTCTTTAAAGAACAAAAATGGTTCTTCTATGGCATCACTGTGAAGAACCTTTTAAAGGACCTTAATGAAAAAATGCTTTTTATCAAACAAAATATCAAACATTTCTTAAATCAAGAAGGATTTTCTAGACAATTAAAAAATATTGTCATTTTCAGAAAAAAAGAAGTCAAAATTAATTGAGTTTTTGCTTAAAACAAGCAAAATAATCTGCCAATGGGGTAAGCAAAAATAATCTTATTTCAAGCAGAAAACTAGGCAATTTTGCTTACCCCATTGGCAGATTATTCTGCGTGTTTCAAGGAAAAACTCACTTAATTTTAACTTCTTTTTTTCTGAAAACAAGGCAGTTTTTACTTGTCTTTTTCTTGATTTAAGAATTTTTAGATATTTTGGCTGGAAACAAGACAAAAATCTAATTAAGAAAAGCATTTTTTGCAGTGTGGGCTGCTGTAAAACTCAAGTGATGATTATGAATGCAATTATTTGTTGTCATACATTGAATTTCTACAAAAATCCAATTACCATTTTAAACCAAGAGACTTTGCAGTTGTTCTCAATGTAATTCCAGAAAGAAGCGCACTGATGATTTTTGTGGAAATATTTATATTGGTAATGCTGATGTTTTAAAACGCCAATGTAGCAGTAAGATTATAAGAAAGGTTCTTTGTTTTCTCTATTTTCCTGAAGCAACATTTTTTTTGGCCTTTTAATTTGGTAAAATCTACTAGAACTAAGCGTAGAAAATGCAAAACAAACGTATCAGTAACAAAATTAAAGAAGTGTTCTCATAAATACTACACTGTTAAAAAAAACAACTTCAAAAAAGTAGTTTCAACTTAAAAAGTACTAGTTCGTGCTGCCTTAAAATTTTAAGTTTACTCAACTCAAATATCTACGTTTTCATATAGTACAACTTAAAATTTCATGTTGACTAAACTTAAAATTTTAAGGCAGCATGAACACTTACTTATTTAAGTTGATTTTTTTTTTAAGTTGTCTTTTTTTACAGTGTCCAGTTAAGCATGTTTTGGGAAATATTAAATCTTAATATTTCATATATGTGTGATATTTGAAATATACAATGTATTTTTTGGTTTTTGCTACAAATATACCCTTGCTACTTAAGACTGTTTTTTGTGGTCCAGGGTCATTACACTTACTTTAAAAAAATACATTGTATGAGTCAAAATGATAAATTTTTCTTTTATGCCAAAAATCATTAGGATATTAAGTAAAGATCATGTTCTATGAAGTTATTTTGTACATTTCCTACCCTAAATATATTAAAAGTTCATTTTTGATTAGTAATATGCATCGCTAAGAACTTCATTTGGACAACTTTAAAGGCAATTTTCTCAATATTTAGATTTTTTAACACCTTTACACTGCAAAAAATGCTTTTGTTACTTAGATTTTTTGTCTTTTTTCCATTTTACTTACCCCATTGGCAGATTATTTTGCTTGTTTCAAGGAAACACTCACTTAATTTTAACTTCTTTTTTTCTGAAAACAAGACAGTTTTTATTTGTCTAGAAACAACTTCTTGATTTAACAATTTTTTTTTTAGATATTTTGGCTGGAAACAAGACAAAAAAATCTAAGTAACAAAAGCATTTTTTTGCAGTGTAGATTCCCGATTTTCAAATTGTTGTATCTCAGCCAAATATTGTCCTATCCTAAAAAAAACAATCATCAATGTAAAGTTTATTCAGCTTTCGGATGGTCTATAAATCTCAATTTCGAAGAACTGACACTTATGACTGGTTTTGTGGCCCAAGGTCCCATATATTTATTTTATCCATCTAGTGATGACTTTGCTTATTAGCCGTTTTGTTTGAAAGTGGAATACTGAGCATTCCACTTCAAAATAAAAGCAAAAGCTTCATTAAAATCTTTGTTGTGCAAGTATTTTTTCGAGGAGGAGGTACTTCTGGTTATGCGTTATCCCATAAAAACACTGCAGGCAGTGCTTTACAGTAAGTTACATCAGGTCTTTTCCTGGTATCCTCATACACATATAAAAAAGTAATTAGGTTTACTTTTCTAGCTGGTCATGAGTTACAAGCAGTTAGCTGAATATTTAAAATGTTTATTCACAGTGCTTCGCCCCTGCTAGACTTCCATTATAAGTGTCCTTACATATGATTATGTTTCAGTGATGGCAGAATAACATCTCTTTATGAATCTCGCACACTTATAATTTAATAAGCTCTAATAAAGATGTTGAGAACACATGAAAGCTCTCCGCGCTTCTGAGAACAGATTTGCACGGCGGGAATTCCTGTTTCTGAAGAAGAGAAGACTCATCTTTACTTTTCTATCTCAAACCTAATGTTGCCATAGGCTACCTCTCTCCTTCCCACTCGTTTTGCTCTCTTTGTCTCTCTCGGTTTCTCTCTCCCTCTTCTGTCTTCCTCTGAGGAGAACACTCTGATTTCTGAAAGCTTCTCCAGCGAGGTCCCTGAGGGACACACTCGACATGAAAACAGCTTCTTCTGCTCTTATATCTCTCCTAAAACAGCAGCCATCACCACATGAACGATGAACGACAAAAACAGACAGCGAGTGATGATCTGGATTCTGGATGTAAATTCCTGTGTAGAATGTGCAAAGGCTTAACTTAGTATTTTTGTCTTGTTTCTAGTCAAAATACTTGAAAATTCTTAAATTAAGATGTATTTACTAAATAAGCAAAATGACATATGACATTCAGTCTAAAAAATTTAAATTAAGTGCAGTTTGATTAAAATAAGTACAATTATCTGTCAGTAAGGTGAGTAAAATACTCTTGATTTAAGAATATTTGACTTGCCCCACTGGCAGATCATTTGTGACCTTGGACCACAAAACCAGTCATAAGTAAATTGCTTTTATATACTTTCTGAAAGATGAATAAACACGCTTTCCATTGATGTATGGTTTGTTAGGTTAGGACAATATTGAAAAACTGGAATCTGAGGGTGCAAAAAAAAAATCGAAATATTGAGAAAATCACCTTTAAAGTTGTCCAAATTAAGTTTTTTAGCAATGCATATTACTAATCAAAAATTAAGTTTTGATATATTTACGGTAGGAAATTTACAAAACATCTTTACTTAATATCCTAATGATTTCTGGCATGAAATAAAAAATGATAATTTTGACCCATACAATGTGTTTTTGGCTATTGCTACAAATATACCTTCACTGCAAAAAATGCTTTTCTTAGATTTTTTGTCTTGTTTCTAGCCAAAATATCTAAAAATTCTTAAATCAAGAAGAAGTTTCTAGTAAAAATCATTGTCTTTTTTTTTTTTTCAAAAAAAAAAAAAAAGTTTAAGTCAGTTTTTCCTTGAAACAGGCAAAATTATCTAGTTTTCTGCTTGAAATAAGATTTTTTTGCTTACAACATTGGCAGATTATTCTGCTTGTTTAAAGCAAAAACACACTTAATTTTGATTTTTTTTCTTTCTGAAAACAAGACAATTTTTACTAGTCTAGAAAATCTGCCTTGATTTAAGTAATTTTAGATATTTTGGCTGGAAATAACAAAAAAAAAGTAAGAAAAGCATTTTTTTTTTTTGCAGTGCAGGGTCATATTTTACTTGTTTCCAGGTGGAAAAAACTAAATTAAGTGCATTTTGCTTAAAACAAGACTAAATATCTTATGTAAGTTTACTTATCTAGTAAATACATCTTAATTTAAGAATTTTTAGATATTTTGACTAAAACCAAGACAAAAAATACTAAGTAAGAAAAGCCTTTTTTTTTTTTTGCAGTGCAAGAGTTAAAAAGTCAAATTGCATTTGCAAAGGAACAGCAGCGCTTTCAGGGTGCAAAAGGATGCAAGTTCATCTATTGTTCACCGATCTGTAACACAAAAGAATATATTCTGAAGAGTATTTGGACTGCTTTTGTCAATATAATGACCGTTAATAAAGATAAAAAGCATCATATTTCCATGTGTGCCTGAGGCTCTGGATTACAGATAATGTTGTAAATAACGTTCAGTTTCTTGCACAGACTGATCGTTTCACTTCATAAGACCTCAATATATCATCAGGAGCCACGGGGCATTAATTTTGTGTCTCCTGGGCTGCTTTTTTTTGACTCACAGGAACGGGCAGCCACTGGCTTGCATTTTATGAATCACCAAGGAGCCAAAAAAGTCTAAGGGTCAGTAAATTAACAACAGATGTTCATTTTTGGGTGAACTATCTCTTTAAAGTTCCAAATGGAGTTCTTAGCAATGCATATTACTAATCAAAAATTAAGTTTTGATATTTTTACGGTAGGGAATTTACAAAATATCTTCATGGAACATGATCTTTGCTTAATATCCTTTTGGCATAAAAGAAAAAAATGATCATTTTGACCCATACAATGCATTTTTGGCTAATGCTACAAATATACCCTTGCTACTTATGACTGGTTTTGTGGTCCAGGTTCACATCAATATAATGTATGTTAATAAAGATAAAAAGAAAAAAATGAATCATATGTGACCCTGGACCACAAAAACAGTCCTAAGTAGCAAGGGTATATTTGTAGCAATAGCCAAAAATACATTGTTTGGGTCAAAATTAGTGATTTTTCTTTATGCTTAATATAATTAGGATTAAGTAAAGATCATGTTCCATGAAGATATTTTGTAAATTTCCTACCATACATATATAAAAACTTAATTTTTGATTAGTAATATGCATTGCTAAGAACTTCATTTGGACAACTTTAAAAGGTGATTTTCTCAATATTTTGATTTTTTGAGCACCCTCAGATTTCAGATTTTCAGACAGCTGTATCTCATCCAAATGTTGTCCTATCCTAACCAATCAGCAATAGAAAGCTTGTTTATTCAGCTTTCAGATGGTGTATAAATCTCAGTTTCAAAAAACTGACATTTATGACTTATGGGTCCAGGGTCACATATTTCCATGTGTGCCTGAGGCTCTGGATTACAGATAATAATGTTGTAAATAACGTTCAGCTTCTTGCACAGACTGATCGTTTCACTTCATAAGACATCAAGACATCATCAGGAGCCAAAGAGTATTAATTTTGTAGCTCTTTAATTTTCACTTGTTTATAAAATCCTTCTTGATTTAAGAATTTCTAGATATTTTGGTTGGAAACAAGACTAAAAATCTAAGTAAGAAAGGCAGTTTTTGCAGTGTTCTTTAAGAAGGCCAGAAGGTGGTTTATTTTGCTTGTTTTAAGCAAAAACTCACTTAATTATGACTTCTTTATTCAGAAAACAAGACCATTTTTGCTTGTCTAGAAAATCCTTCTTGATTTAAGAATTTTTCAATATTTTGGTTCGAAACAAGACTAAAAATCTAAGTAAGAAAACCATGTTGCAGTGTATGCATATCTATTAAAAGACCAAAACATGCTTCCAGAAAATGCTTTTCTTGTCTTGTTTCCAGCCAAAATATATTAAATCTGATTTAATTCTTAAATCAAGAAGAAGTTTCTAGACAAGTAAAAATTATTGTCTTGTTTTTAGAAAAAAGAAGTTAAAATTAAGTGAGTTTTTCCTTGAAACAAGCAAAATAATCTGCCAATGGGTTAAGCTAAATTGTCTACACTGCAAAAAATGCTTTTCTTACTTAGATTATTTGTCTTGTTTCCAGCCAAAATATCTAAAAAAATCTTAAATCAAGAAGGGTTTTCTGGACGAGTAAACATTATTGCCTTGTTTTCAGAAAAAAGATGTCAAAATTAAAACAAGCAAAATAATCTAGTTTTCTGCTTCTCTGATTATTTTGTTTACCCCATTGGCATTATTTTGCTTGTTTCAAGGAAAAACTCACTTAATTTTGACTTGTTTTGTCTGAAAACAAGAAAATAATTTTTACTTATCTAGAAAATCCTTCTTGATTTAAGAATTTTTAGATATTTTTGCTGGAAACGAGACAAAAAAATCTAAGTAAGAAAAGCATTTTTTGCAGTGTAGTTTTCTGCTTGAAATAAGATTATTTTGCTTACCCCACTGGCAGATTATTTAGCTTGTTTCAAGCAAATACTCACTTAATTTGGACTTCTTTTTTTCTGAAAACAAGACAATAATTTTTTATTGTCTAGAAAATCCTTCTTGATTTAAGAAATTGTAGATATTTTGACTTTTTTTGACTTACAAGAACGAGCAGCTGCTGACTTGCATTTTATGAATCACCAAGTAGCCAAAAAAGTCTAAGGGTCAGTAAATTAACAGCAGATGTTCATTTTTGGGTGAACTATCCCTTTAAGGTGGCATGAGCTACAAAGGGAAGTTTGAATGGCGTTTAAGTGGCTTAACAAGTTTAATAATCAAGAGTAGGCCATAAGAACAAACCCTAAGATGAATATCATCATTCTGCGGTCTTGTGAGCGCTGTAATAAAGTTGGTGGTGTGATTAGTTGTGTGGTGGCAAAGCCGTGGGCCTCCTCGTCTGGGATCAGCACCAACTCTGCAGTGCCGTTTACTCCTGTGAGGAGCTGTCAGCGTTTAAAAGACACGCAGCAGAGATGGCGCACTGTGAGTGAATGCTTGGCACAGCATTGGGAGCCTTCACTATTTCCATACTGGAAAAATAGAGAGAGGAAACACGCATGGAACAAAAATGGGTAAAATGTACAAAAGACAAAAAAAGAGACGGAGAGGGAAAGTGTGAGCAATGATGGAGGGTGAAATTCATTGGAAAGACTGATGTAGACTGCTTGGCTTTCAATTTGATGCAAAGGTCAGAGCTTCTTATACAATACCGAAGAAAAGAATAGAGATGACAAAAGAAAAGTGCAAAGAGCTTCCGGCTGGAAAGAAAAAACTAAGCAAAACAAACATTCCACTTGATGTAAAGCATCTGATCTCTGGCAGTGTAACCGCTAAAATGAGCTAGAAATGAGAAAATCACTCCTGGTCTTGTTTTTTCCTGTGTGGGACATATAGATTACTTTCATTGTTTCTCATCATCTGCAGCCCAAATACACACTAACAGGAAACACTGATTCTGAATCAATACCCTCTTCTCTGACGACAAATTTAGCCTGAACTCATTAGCTGTGTTCCAAACCCTTGCAAATCACAAACACACTGTTAAAGCAAAGACTGACTCGAACAAGCTGGAAGCATGTTTTGCTCTTTTAATAGATAGGCATACACTGCAAAACATTTTTCTTACTTGGATTTTTAGTCTTGTTTCCAACCAAAATATCGAAAAATTATTAAATCAAGAAGGATTTTCTAGACAAGCAAAAATGGTCTTGTTTTCTGAATAAAGAAGTCATAATTAAGTGAGTTTTTGCTTACAACAAGCTAAATAAACCTCCTTTTGGCCTTCTTGAAGAACACGGCAAAAAAATGCCTTTAATTCTTACTTAGATTTTTGGTCTTGTTTCCAACCAAAATATCTAGAAATTCTTAAATCAAGAAGGATTTTCTAGACCCGCAAAAATTATTGTCTTGTTTTCAGAAAAAAGAAGTCATAATTAAGTGAGCTTTTGTTTAAAACAAGCAAAATAATCTAATTTGAGGTTTATTGAATGAAAGAACAAATAAATAATAGATGGCTGATGCAAGGAGTTGTGGAAAATGTTAGTTATGTTTTAATATATATGTGACTAACATGCGAATATACTTAATAATAATAATAATAATAATAATAATAATAATAATATTATTATATTACATTTAAAATGAATATATCTTACGTGTAAATGTACACCATTACAAACATGTAATTAGAAATATATATACACTGCAAAAAATGCTTTTCTAGCTTAGATTTTTTGTCTTGTTTCCAGCCAAAATATCAAAAAATTCTTAAATCAAGAATTACTTTCTAGGCAAGTACATGTTAATGTTTTGTTTTCAGAAAAAAGAAGTTAAAATTAAGTGAGTTTTTGCTTGAAACAAGCAAAATAATCTGCCAATGGGGTAAGAAAAATAATCTAGGTCTTCTGCTTGAAATAAGTTTATTTTGTTTACCCCATTGGCAGATTATTTTGCTTGTTTCAAGCAAAAACTCACTTAATTTTGACTTATTTTTTCTGAAAACAAGACAACAATTTTTGCTTGTCTAGAAAATCCTTCTTGATTTAAGAATTTTTAGATATTTTGGCTCGAAACAAGACAAAAAAATCTTTGCTAGAAAAGCATTTTTTGCAGTGTATATATATTTCAATTTCAATAGAAATGACACTTAAAGTCATAAATGCAGTACACTTTAACCCATTATAAAATTATACATAAATATGTACTCAAGTCCTAATAGATGCACAATATATTATTATGAATTTTACATTTACATTTAGTTATTTAGCAGACGCTTTTATCCAAAGCGACTTACAAATGAGGACAATGGAAGCAATGCAAATCAACAAAAGAGCAATGCTCCGACAGATGCTATGATAAGTCTCTGATTAGCTTAGTGCTATATATATTTTTTTTTTTATATAGTAAATAAAAAGAAAACAGATAGAATAGAAAAAGAATAGAGCAAGCTAGGTTTATTTGACAAAAATAATACTTTTTTAGAAAAGAAAAGGTAGAAAGATAGAAAAGATAGATGACAAAAAAAATATAGTAGAGTTTTTTTTTTTTTTTTAAAGAATAGGAATAGAAATAGAATAGAGAGTCCTAGATTTAGAGGGTCAAATAAAGACGGAAATATGTGCTTTTAGCCGATTCTTGAAAATGGCTGCTCGGATTGAATTGGGTAGGTCATTCCACCAAGAGGGAACATGTAAGGTAAAAAGAGAAAACATTTATGGTAAAAAAAAAAAATGAAAACATTACTTTTAGTTCACACTAAAGTATATTCTTTTAAAGTATATTATTTCCATAATAAACATGCTAACATTAGATTCTACTGGATGCAGTTGTGCACTAGTCGAGTCTTTAGTGTAAAGTCAAATGAAGATCCATTTTTAGTGAGGCTGCTGCTTTAAGGTTCATTTACACAGGACACGCTCTTGTGTCCCATTTGCATTGTTTTTGAATGATTGTTTTGTGCACTAATGCATCAGACCTTTTTTCAGCATCTCGCAATATGAACACTATGTTTTTAAAAAACATCCTGATCCCTGCTTTCTGTTCCGTTCCACTGCACTCCATCGTGCTGTTTATGACAGAAAAAACACGTTCTGTGTGAACTTCCCTTTAGTGGCCTGTGCAGACAGTAGCCAGTGAGGCGGCTCACTAGGATTTGGAACAGAGCCAGCATCAACACACATCTCTGTGTGATCTGATCTGATATCAGTCCAGACCGACTCACACTGACCTTTGTCTGAATGTGCAGAAGGTATATATGGGTTATTCTCAGTGTGTGTGTGTGTGTGTGTGTGTTTGCACTAGCCTGTGTATCTCTAATGTGTGATTAAACATAAAGGTCAGCTGTCAACACTGTGAGCAGTTGGATTTTGCCCCTTGGTGATTTTTTTTAAATCAATTTACAGCATGGCAATAGAGATATCTGTGACTGACTGACTAAACGTAGGTCATGTGATAACACTGGTACATTGAAGGGCTTGACATGCCGGATGTCCTTCACTCTCTAAAGGTGTTAAATTGGTCCACAGTGTTTTGTTGTACACAGACTGCTGCACTGTGTCACGATTTTACAACATTCTTTGGTAAAGTATTGACTGAGAGTCATGCCTTGTATTATAAAGTGTTCTTCAAACACCGTATAGTGCACCACACTGCAAAAAATGCTTTTCTTACTTAGGTTTTTTGTCTTGTTTCCAGCCAAAATATCTACAAATTCTTAAATCAAGAAGGATTTTCTAGACAAGTAAAAATTATTGTCTTGTTTTCAGAAAAAGGAAGTTAAAATTAAAAGAGTTTTTCTTTGAAACAAGGAAAATAATCTGGTTTACTGCTTGAAATTGAAGATTATTTTGCTTACCCCTTTGGCAGATTATTTAGCTTTTTTTTAAGTAAAAACTTAATTATGACTTCTTTTTTTCTGAAAACAAAACAATAATTTTTGCTTGTCTAGAAAATCATTCTTGATTAAAGAATGTTTAGATATTTTGGCTGGAAACAAGACAAAAAAGTAAGAAAAGTATTTTTTGCAGTGTATATATAGTGACTTGAAGGATCCTATGTTAATCAATCAATTAATAATTTATTTCAGCCCTCAGAAACAATTAATCACAAAAGTAAATAAATAAACATAATTCCAAAACAGGTTTAGGCTGAAGCCATGCTTATTATGCTTACTCTTTATATTAAAAAAAATAAAAATAACTGATGAATGACACTTTCACTACATTTGATAGTACACTTCAAAAAATGCTTTTCTTACTTAGATTTTTTTGTCTTGTTTCCAGCCAAACTATGTAAAATTCTTAAATCAAAAAGGATCTTCTAGACAAGTAAAAATTATTGCCTTGTTTTCAGAAAAAGGAAGTTAAAATTAAGAGAGTTTTTGTTTGAAACAAGCAAAACTATTATGATTTAATTATGACCTCTTTTTTCTCAAAACAAGACAATGTTTGCTTGTCTAGAAAATCCTTGATTTAAGAATTTTTAGATATTTCAGCTGGAAACAAGACAAAAAAATCTAAGTAAGAAAATGCACAAATGAGTAAACAGAACTGAATTTCCAGTGCCAATGTTCCAAAGCTTTATGTACGTATGCATGTATTTATTTATTGATTAAATATCTATAATAAAGTCTGTGTTTATCACATTTAATAGCATAAAACAAAACATCTTTTTTATAATATTTATTTATTTGTTTATTTAAATGTTAATCTTTTTTTAGCATAGCTAGTAATGGGCTTAACCATTGTGCATCAATTAAAAAAAAGATACACATAGGTTCATAGAGGACAAAAATGTACATGTCAAAAAACGGTTATAAAAATGTGAAGCTTTGGAGTACAGACTTAAATTTGGCAAGTTTTTGCTGAAGTCAAAAAAAGTTGGAAAAATTGAAATCAAAAAAGTAATTTAAGGTTTAAGTTTAAAAAGAGTTTTATGAGCAATTATTTATATAAAATGTATGTATTTTATACAACATTTTGAACTTAAAAATGGATAGAAAATCAAAGCCATAAATCTAAACACGTTGTCTTCCAAATTTGAGGTTGATGTCTAAAAAAAAAAAAAAAAAAAAAAGAGTTTTGTAAGATTTTGTTTGGGTGCAGTACCAAACTTTTCCCATTAGATTCCAGCAAAGCTCGGCTGACAAACAGAATTTAAATAATTTAAATAAAACAAGGATTTGTGATTCAGTACAGTATAATTTCTCTCTCTCAAACATTACAGGTGCACACACAAACACAAACACACACACATTTTATTTTGAATACAAACAAACCAGTCTAGTAAATCTAGTAAAAAAATAGTACTAGTTTTTATATTTTGAAGCCTTCCCAACAGAATGAAAGCCTATTAACAAATATTGCATCATTTTACAGTTAAATGGCCCTGGGATTAAAAATCTCAGTTTTAATGGGTTTCAATGAGGAAATTTTTGTCCTTAAGGTCCTAAGAGCGTAAAATAGATTTCTTAAAGGAAATAAGGGGGAAATATTAAAATCCCAATAGAAATACAGACCTGTGATAAAAATGTATGCAGTTGGCATTAACACAGGCAAACAAAAAAAGAAAATAAGGTAGCACAAGGGTTAAAGCATTCATCCTATTAAGGTGACACATTGCATTGTAAAAATGTCATGTACTTCAACAGGGTGGAGAAGTTTCCTAGTCCACATGTTTTATTATTTTTTTCCCAACAAACCTGCTCAGTCCATAATCCACCAGACTGTAGGAATGAGCCTAGTAATGAAAAAATCATAACTAAGTCTATCATGTTCATTTGTGAAGATGGAAAAGTCTGCTTGGCTTTTGTCGAGGGAACCAAAGCGATACGAATTTCTGGACAGGCCTACAAAATGATGCCATCCCTGTGGCACTCATAGGCTTTCATATTTCATGAAATAATGACTTACAGCAAAATTGTGGTCACATATACACCACCAGTCAAAACTCTGGACACACCCTCTCATATAATGTTTTTTAAAGAAAGAAGTTTCTTATGCTTATCAAGGCTGTTTTCACTTGATCAGAAATACAGAAAAAGAAAAGCAATATTGTGAAATCATATTACGATGTAAGTTAATGTTTTTCTATATTAATATACATTAAAATTTTATTTATATCTGTAATTAAAGTTGAATTTTCAGAATCATTACGCCAGTCTTCAGTGTCACATGATCCTTAAAAAAAAAAATCATTCTAATATAGTGATTTATTATTTTACTTTTTTTCAGGATTTTTTGATTAATAAAATGTTAATAAAGAACAGCATTTATTTAAAATGGAAAGGTTTTCTAACAATATACACTACTGTTCAAAATTTGGGGTTCTTTTTTTGAAAGAAATTAATACTTTTATTCACCAAGGATGTGTTAAATTAATAAAAAGTGATAGCATAGATTTACATTGTTAGAAAAGATTTATATTTTGAATAAATGCTGTTTTTTAAACTTGTTATTCATCAAAGAATCCTGAAGAAACAATCACAGGTTGCCAAAAAATATTTGTCAGCACAACTGTTTCCAAAATTGATAACTCTAATAATAAATCAGTATATTAGAGTGATTTCTGAAGGATCATGTGACACTTAAGACTGGAGTAACAGCTGATGAAAATTCAGCTTTGCATCACAGGAATAAATTATATTGTAAAGCATATTAAAATAAAAACCATTATTTTATATTGTAATAACATTACTGTTTTTTTCTGTATTTTTGATTAAATAAATGCAGCCTTTATGAGCATAAGAGACTTCATTAAAAAGCATTAAGTGAGAGGGTGTGTCCAAACTTTTGACTGGTAGTGTATATTGTGTTCTGTTCCTGACACAAAGACATTTTCTCTGTGTGTTGTGTAAATGCACACTAAAAGTGCTCTTGAACAATTAGTTCAAATGGGTTCATATGCAGTGGTTTATTCCCACTACTATTCCAAAACAGAAGCTCGTTAAAAATGATGACACATTGTTCTGGTCTGCAGAAAACACTTAAATTATTCAAATGCTTAAAATGTGTGTTAATGTTGTCCAGATATAATAAACGCTGAATATTTCAGGGACATAATTCTGATAGCAAAACAGAATAGTGGCAAACATACGAACATGCAAGTTATATGCAAAGAATATCTTTGCGTCTCCGATCCAAACCTGCTAACTTATTTTTTATGATTTAGGTTTTATTGGCTTGCTTTAATCTTGTGAACAAGCAACAATTAAGCGCAAGCAAACACAAAAACTAATTAAATGCTAAAAATAATAATATGCTGTATGCACAAACGGAATAAACTAATTAGACAAACTGTGTACAGTTACAATTCTTTGAAATTGCATACAGTGAGTTTTTGCATAAAATGACTCCTCGAATGAGTCTTTGAATGTGTGCTACAGTGTATTATACTCTAATAATTCATCAAAGGACAGCATATGCCTCCACAGATGTCTGGACTAAGCCCCAAAAATCAACTGACCCTAGAAACGTCCCACTGCGGGTCTGTTCAGTGTCATATTTGATATCAGTGAGTTTTTTTTAAAAATGACATTTGCTATAATTGTAGTTCCTACACTGCAAAACATGCTTTTCTTACTTCGATTTTTGTCTTGTTTCTAGCTAAAATATCTAAAAAATCTTAAATCAAGAAGGATTTTCTAGACAAGTCAAAATGATTGTCTTGTTTTCAGAAAAAAATAAGTCACAATTAAGTGAGTTTTTGCTTAAAACAAGCAAAATCATCTTATTTCAAGATGAGATTATTTTGCTTACGCCATTGGGAGATTATTTTGCTTGTTTTAAGCAAAAACCCACTTATTTTTTCTGAAAACAAGACAATTTTGACTTGTCTAGAAAATCCTTTATTGATTTAAGATTTTATAGATATTTTGGCTAGAAACGAGACAAAAAATCTAAGTGAGAAGAGCATTTTTTGCAGTGTAAGAGTTTAATATCTTGCATATAAATCATCAGATTTAATCATCAAGACCATGTTATTTGCCCAGTGGTAGGGTCTCGACTAATAATGATTGGCAAAGAGAGGCTAATCAGATGCTTAGCATGAAATCTGATCTAATAATGGCTCAGCGCACCAGACGTAATGACAGATATAAAGAGTTAAATGTTCATCTGCTGCTTGTGATATCTCTGCGAGCAGCTGCTCTGTGATTATTTAGACTTTGGTTGAGTCTAAAAAAGGACAACAAAGGAAGAAAACCATGAGTAGAAAGATGACTGGCCAACCGACGTCAAATATAAGTGTCCTCCTCCAGAAGAGAAGCCAGAACAGCCTGGGGTGATTATACGGATTTAAGGAAGCCTTTGAGGGCAGAGTTGCGCTCCCTCTCGTCTGGCACGCACGTGCGTTTTCCAGACTCGGCAGAAACCGCAAGAGGTTTGCACCCGGCAGCTGATTTTTAAATGGAAGCTAACGATTTTAAAGTCGCTCCCAGTAGATTTTGAAATGCCAGGCAAACCCTGATACCTTCACCTTTGTGTCTCCTAAACTCGCTGTCACAACCTATTCAAGTTTTTCCTTCTTCTGCTTCAGCGTTGGACCCAGACCACAAATAACTAGTGAGAGTGATGCATAGATGAGAAAAGCAAGTTTGTTACTTTAAACTGATATGCCACAAATCACACTTCCCTATTAAGACGCATGTAGGGTCAACAACAAAGCATTTAACTTGGTTCTTTCTACTTCTTCAATTCTTTGTGCTGTTTCGACAGTTTTTCATATGTAAGGAAAGTCAATGGGGTCCAGTACGACCAATTTGACTGTGAGGACATGAAACAAACACTGACAGATTTCTTCAGTTTGTACACTGCAGAAAATGCTTTTCTAGCTTAGATTTTTTGTCTTGTTTCCAGCCAAACTATCTAAAAATTCTTAAACCAAGAATTATTTTCTAGACAAGTACACGTTAATGTTTTTTCTGAAAACAAGACAATAATTTTGACTTGTCTAGAAAGTCCTTCTTGATTTAAGAATTTTTAGATATTTTGTCTAGAAACAAGACAAAAAATCTTCGCTAGAAAAGCATTTTTTGCAGTGTATGACTTCTTTTGTGTTGTCTCAAAAATATTTGTCATTACATCCAGCAGTACACTTATGACAAGTCATTTTTGCATTAAATATAACGATGGTTTGACCTATTTAATTGGATCAAAAAAGCACTCTAAAGGTTAAGTAATTGCATTTAACATTTAAATGATAATACATTTTCATTTACTTGCAGTTAAGCATCCAAATCATTACATTAGATCACAGTTCAATGCATTCTTTAAAAAGCAGATTATTTCTATAAAAAGTGTGTTTTTAATGCTAGTTTTTTTGCAAGGATGTCTGTATATCCCATTCTGCACCTTGTATGTTACTAGCATTAATGATATCTGAAAACATGCAGTTTGCTTGTGTGCAATTACATCTCCAAGTCATCTTACTCAATATAAAAACAATATACTGTTGGTCAATGGGATCGTCGATTGAAAAACCACTATGATCGGAAAAAAAAACAAGCGTGTGTGTTTCTGAAAACAATAATTTTGACTTGTCTAGAAAATCCTTCTCAATTTAAGAATTGTTAGATATTTTGTCTAGGAACGAGACAAAAAATCTTCGCTAGAAAAGCATTTTTTGCAGTGTATGACTTCTTTTGTGTTCCAAAAATAATTCATTGGATGAACTTCATTTACTTGAGGGCAAGATTTTCATCCAATAAATGTGTTTAACTCCAACTCTAAATAATTCAAAACTAATCAACTAATTCATGGAATTAAATGTAATTTTGATCAAATGTGACCCTGATATATTTTTAGCAATAGCCAAATATACTAAAATAATAAATAATATGGGTCAAAATTATCCATTTTTCTTTTATGCCAAAAATCATTAGGATATTAAGTAAAGATCATGTTCCGTGTACACTTCCTACCGTAAATATATCAAAACTTCAACTTTGATTAGTAATATGCATTGCTAAGAACATCATTTAGACAACTTTAAAGGTGATTTTCTCAATATTTAGATTTTTTTTCCAACCTCAGATTTTCAAATAGTTGTGTCTTGACCAAATATTATCCTATTCTAACAAACAAGACATCAACGGAAAGCTTATTTAGTCATATTTCAAATGATGCATAAATTAACCCTTATGACTGGTTTTGTGGTCCAGGGTCATAACTATAGTTTAAATAAAATGTATACATTTATGAAGTGATTATTTCATGCTTTAATTATCCAGAAATAGTAGCTGTTTATTTTATTATTAAAACAACTTGGGTTATCAGGCCCTCAACCCAAGCACATGCTCCACACTTCACCGAAATGGTAACCCCCCAAAAACACTAACATACTAGAAACTGTTTTAAATACAAACATAAAAGAACATTAAACATTAACGAGTATGCCCATCAAATCTTCTTGACAAAATATGCATAAATAACATTTGTGACCCAGGACCACAAGAAACTGAGATTTATATGTCATCTAAAAGCTGTATAAATAAGCTTTATATTGATGTATGGTTTGTTAGTATAGAAAAAAATATTTGGCCGAGATACAAATACTTGAATGTCTGGAATCTTAGAGTGCAAAAAAATTTAATATTGAGAAAATTGCCTTTAAAATTGTGCAAATGAAGTTCTAAGCAATGCATATTACTAATCAAAAATTACGTTTTTATATATTTACGGTAGGAAATTTACAAAATATCTTCGTGGATCTTTACTTAATATTCTAATTATTTTTAGCATAAAAGAAAAATCAATAATTTTGACACATACAATGTATTTTTGGCTATTGCTACAAATATACCCCAGTTTCGTGGTCCAGGGTCACATTTTATTTCAACATTTACTCTCTCTCTGGGAAGGCGAAATCCACTTCCTAGTTACACAAGTAAAATCATTTATGTACTCTCAACTCAAATAAATGAATTAAAGTGGTTGTAAAGAATTGTTTTGGATTAAATTCATGTAGTAAATTAAACAATCATTAAATGTTATTTTTGGCCTACTTAATTGAAATGTTATTTCAAAATGAAAAAATGTTGAGCCAAAACGCAACTGTTTCAAGTCAGTTTAACACAATGCATTTGTTAAAATGAGAAACACAGTGTTGTTAAATGAAAATAGTTATTTTAAATAAACTGAACAGTGTTGCAGAATCATTTTTCTGAATGAGGAATGACATAAAGTGCACTTAATGTGCACTTATACAGATAAATGTCCACTTATGTGAGCTTAAATGAGCACACTTTAAGAAGTGGATATTGTAATGTCAAACTAAAGGTAATTAAGGTCGTTTAAGTGTTTTTTTTTTTTTAATATTTTGTCATGTTTTAAAGAATTACACCTATTGTGATGTGTTGACTAACATGCTAAATCACAGGTCAAGTACTTGATTGATGAGCTATTCAATGTTATATTAAAACGTAATATATTTTAAATGGATACACTGCAAAAAATGCTTTTCTTACTTAGATTTTTTGTTTTGTTTCCAGCCAAAATATCTAAAAATTCTTAAATCAAAAACAAATTTCTAGAGAAGTAAAAATCATGGTCTTGTTTTCAGAAAAAAGAAGTCAAAATTAAGTGAGTTTTTGCTTAGAACAAGCAAAATAATCTGCCAATGGGGTAAGCAAAATAATCTTATAAATAATCTTATTTCAAGACGAAAACAAGACTATTTTGCTTGTTTCAAGCAAAAACTCACTTAATTTTGACTTCTTTTTTCTGAAAACAAGACAATCATTTTTGCTTGTCTAGAAAATCCTTTTTGATTTAAGAATTTTTTAGATATTTTGGCTGGAAACAAGACAAAAAATCTAAGTAAGAAAAGCATTTTTGCAGTGTATAAACGTGTAATTATTGCAAATACATTTAAATAATTAAGATACAAGTTGCAATAGGCATTACATTAAAGTATATTTCAGTTTACCATAAATGTTTGTCATTACATCCAGCAGTACACTTATGACAAGTCATTTTTGCATTAAATATAACGATGGTTTGAGTCCTATTTAATTGGATCAAAAAAGCACTCTAAAGGTTAAGTAATTGCATTTAACATTTAAATGATAATACATTTTCACTTGCAGTTAAGCATCCAAATCATTACATTAGATCACAGTTCAATGCATTCTTTTAAAAGCAGATTATTTCCATAAAAGTATGTTTTTTATGCTACTTTTTTGCAAGGATGTCTGTATATCCCATTCTGCACCTTGTATGTTACTAGCATTAATGATATCTGAAGACATGCAGTCTGCTGGTGTGCAATTACATCTCCAAGTCATCTTACTCAATATAAAAACAATATACTGTTGGTCAATGGGATCGTCGATTGAAAAACCACTATGATCGGGAAAAAAAACAAGCGTGTGTTTGTGTGCATTCCACAGGCTCAAAGCCAACAAATTTGTGGATGCACCAAGAATACCAATGTTGACTGAACAAACCCCTAACCCTAAGTATTTCACTTTGGCTTGTTACTCATTCAGCACTTTAAGTGCCTTAAACTGTACTTAAACTGTCTCATGAGCACAGACAGAGAGTAAGTGATTCAGGTTTGAAATGACATGAGCGTGAGTAAATGATTACACAATTTTCATTTTTGGGTCAACTCTTCATTATCTTATGACTTGGTAAACACCAAACAACCACCCAGAACAGTGTGCTAAAAACACTTACTAAACCCTAGAAACAGCATATACACCATGCACTATTTACTTCCTCCCAGAAAGCTTACTAACTGAAGATAAGCCCTAAGCCAAACCTAAAAACCTTTAGCATTTTTTAGAAAATAGAAAAAGCACATTATTGTGATGCATTTTTTTATTTGAGCTTGACAAAAAGAAGGTTTTTACCAGAGTTAGCTTCTGGGGGTAATTTTGTATACATATAAAAAAAAAAAAAAGTATAGCTGGGCCAGGAGCAAATAAAACACACGTCGAGGTACAGACGACTCGTGTCACCAGCGTAGAAGCGGCTCACCCCCCTCCTGACCACAGTCTCAGTCTCAGTCTCAGTCTCAGTGGGTGACTTCCTGTCCAGAAAAGCTCTCAGCCTGAATCACTCCTGCCAGCTTCCTCATAACCCTGATGTGTTTGTGTGAGGGTTACTGTCTCACTCTTGGCTCACACACTCTCACATCTCTCCAAATGGATGCTTTTATAATTATAGAAGCCATTTATTCTATGAGTTATGCATATTCATTTTGAAAATGGAGCAGTCGGGAACAATTCCGTCTGTCACATCGAGACAGAGTGTTCGGCTGTAGTATTTTGGATGCATAAAACATCTCAGGAGCTAAAGGACATAAAGACCTGCACCAATACACACCCTAACTATAGACACACAAGGAAAGAGAATAAGAACCCAAAGGAATAGAATACTACAATATATTATGCACACTGCTTACTATACTATTTTTTTTTTTGCCTATAATGCATGCAGATTTTCACACATGACATAAATGTCAGCACATTGAGTAATATCTAAGCGTATGACAGATACAAGGGTTTATAGTTAAAAAAAGTTTAAAATAGTAGTATTTTTTCCACACACCTATCATTTTGCTTCAGAAAACATTTTTTAATCAGATTACTTTTTCAAGTAACTAGTAAAGTAACGCAAAATATTTAAGCTTCTTTTTCAAAAAAGTAATGCCAGTTACTTTTTGTTTACCTTATGTATTTACTCCAATTGCATTAACCAATGTCTGCTGCTGACCTTTGTTGATCCAATTCAACCATACTACATTTACATTTAGGCATTTGGCAGACGCTTTTGTCCAAAGCGACATACAGTTGGGAGAACATAAGCAAAACTTACTTTAGATTAACTAACATTTGTGCTTCATGTTTCTCATTGCTGAAGAGTGTTGAACTTCCTTTTTTTACAGTTGTACTGTACAAATGTGAATTGACTTTTCCTTCAGCCTTAGGCTTATTCGTTTCACTTTTTGGTGTGAAAGGCTTTTACATTTGCTAAAAATCATTTTTTTATATTAAAAATAAACAAGTAAGCCCTGCCCAGATTTAAAAAGTAACGCAAGAGTAATGCAAAAGTAATTACATATCGCATTACTTTCCATAAAAAGTAACTAAGTAACGCAGTTAGTTCGTTTTTAGGGAGTAATGCAATATTGTAATGCATTACTTTTAAAAGTAACTTTCCCCAAAACGTTTCATCAACTGTGGTTGTGTGGATTTCCATTATGATTGCTTTGTGTGTTTTTTTAAGTGTCAGCTTCAGAGGCTCTGTTCACTTGCATTACATGGACTCACAAAAATGTTTCTGTGAGTATCCCTTTAAAGTTATGCCTTAAAGTTAAAGAGCCAATAGCATCGTGACTACCATAGAAACAGTCATAAAATAGTTGTGTTGTGAAACATTTGCAGGAACAATGGCATTCAGAATTTTTGTCTGTTTTAAATGTGAATTAAAAAATTCATCTCAGATTCTATTGCTGATTTGAAAACATTACATTGCACTTTAATTTTTTCAGTTTTGTGTGAAAGTTACTTTTGTAAGTTCAGTCAAAAATGATTCAGCATGGAAATGCATTACAATATTGCGTTACTCCCTAAAAAAAGTAACTAATTACGTTACTTAGTTTTTATGGAAAGTAATGCGTTACGTTACTTTTGTGTTACTTTTGCGTTACTTTTTAAATCTGGGCAGGGCTTGCTTGTTTGTTTTTAATATAAAAAGCTAGATTTTTAGCAAATGTAAAAGCCTTTCACACCAAAAAGTGAAATGAATAAGCCTAAGGCTGAAGGAAAACTGCAGGAACAGGAAGTTCAACACTCATGAAGCATGAATATAAAGTAAGTTTTGCTTATTAGTATGGCTGAATTGGATCAACTAAGGTCAGAAGCAAAGACATTGGTTAATAAAATTGGATTGAATACATAAAGGAAACAAAATGTAGCTGCCGTTACTTTTTTGAAAAAGTAACTTAAATATTGTCTTGTAAATGAAAAAGTAATGTGTTACTTTACTACTTACTTGAAAAAAGTAATCTGATTACGTAACTCACGTTACTTGTAATGCATTACCCCCAGCGCTGCAATTGATATTATTTCAGATGCATTCACCACATAGTATATTTGTATTGTGCATTTAATACAGAATATTCACATTTTGTCTTGAGTAGCCTATACACACACAGCACACTATGGGATTTGAATTGAAATCTCCTATCGACTTACATTGATAGCAGGTTCAGCATTCAAAACATATGCAGTGTCTATAATGATATTTGCATACTGACGTCTTCCTGCATGCATAGAACATATCCTAAACTTTACCACTGTGCTTCAGCTGCCTTTTCTTCTGGAAACACTAATGTCGTTATTATTGTCATTATCTGAATACTCAGGCCACACAGTAAACACAGAGGCTAATAAAGCCCTGACGGACCCCAGGCAGTTCAATTACCAGGGCTTTACTATAGCATTCCTCTGTTTAATAGGAGAGAGCAGTGGAAATGGCTGTGGTATGCCTCAGAGAGACTTTATAGTCACTCATACTTTTGTCTGTTTTCACTGATGTGATTCTTGTTAAATGTGGATGAGAAATATTCCTCTGTTTCAGCACAATTTCTCTCCGTCTGTTTCTCTCTGTCTTTAAGCTAAAATTACGACCGCTTGCCTCTTGCGGAATTAACTACAGAGTGCCAAAAGGCTCAGAAGAGTGTTTAGATGGTTACTTTTCTCATTTACGCACACTTTCTTTATGCTCTCTCGTTTTCCTTTTATCTTTTCGGTAGGGCTGATTTTCCTCTGGCAGGACACAGAAGCACAAACAGAGAGAGGTTTGCCTTCGCTCTGGCCCACACGTGGCTTCGCTGTCTCTCTCCGCAGTGAGTCGGTTGTGTAATTACGAACTGCTGGTTGGTCGTGTGGTGCTACAGGTCAGATAACAGATCAAAAAGAAGCTTGTTACTATCTTGTAGACTGAGCTGAAGATTTCAGAACAGCTGGATCTCATATGGCTCAGAAATACAGAGCTCTGGCTTAAAACTCTATAGTGCAATATGAGCTGGCGACATCATCGTCACTTGGCAGCTGATTGGTTCTCTCCTGTATCGGCAGCCAATGAGCTTACTGCGCAGTATTCCGATACCTGGCTTTTGTTTGCTGTAGCAGTTTGCAGCATGCTTCAGAAACCCTCCACCTTCCCCAGCTCCACCTGTATAGATCTGCTACAAAGTGATTCATGTTTGCTATGGGGGTTATTCATTTGTGTTATATGTGCAGCAGCAGTATTTCTTACATGCTTACAGCAAGATCTATTCCACCAAGACCAAATACATTAACATTGTCATGTACAATACCGTGCTAATATCTCCAAAAGTTGTCATGACAGAACTGGACTTAAAGGACTAGTTCACTTTCAGATAATGTACTTACCACCTTGTCATCCAAGATGTTCATGTCTTTCTTTCTTTAGTTGTAAAGAAATAATGTTTTTTGAGGAAAACATTTCAGGATTCCTCTCCATATAATGGACTTCTATGGTGCCCCCGAGTTTGAACTTCCAAAATGCAGGTTAAATGCAGCTTCAAAGGGCTCTAAACAATCCCATCCGATGAAAAAGGGTCTTATCTAGCAAATCGATCAGTTATTTTTCAAACAAATTGACCATTTTTACACTTTTTAATCTCAAATGCTCATTGTAGGCTATGTGATCCCAATACAGTTAGGGTATGTCCAAAAACTCACATCTTGTTTTCGTCTTCAACTTCAAAATCGTCCTACAATGCTGTTTTACCTTTTTTTGTAAAGGGCGTTTAATCTTCTTCATATGTTCACTTTGTAAACACTGGGTTGGTACTTCTGAAGCAATGTAGGGTGAAAAAGAAAAAGAGATATGAGTTTTTGGACATACCCTAACTGTATTGACCCAGATCACAGAGACGAGACAAGACAAGCATTTGAGGTTAAAAAGTATATTGTCAATTTGTTTTCGAAAATAACCTATCGTTTCACTAGATAAGCCCCTTTTTCATTTAGAGCCCTTTAAAGCTGCATTTAAACTGCATTTTGGAAGTTCAAACTTGGGGCACCATAGAAGTCCACTATATGGAGAGAAATCCTGAAATGTTTTCCTCAAAAAACATAATTTCTTTATGACTGAAGAAAGAAAACATTAACATCTTGGATGACAAGGGGGTGAGTACATTATCTGTTAAATTTTGTTCTGAAAGTGAACTTATTCTTTAACTCAGTTAAAAGTGAGCAATATAACTAGGCCTGTTGATTTAAAGCATTCACTTAGTGGAAGTAATCATTTGACAAAGATACCTCCTCTGGCCCATATGTACATTCCATTATAAATTATTTTGGATTAAGCTGTGGGCTGTAGGTTAACGACAGATGTATTTTCGATAATATGAAATAAAACAACAATATGCAAAGTCAACAGGCTCCTGGAAAGATTAGATTCCTACTATCTCACTACAGTATATTTATAGCACAGCTGTTACCTTTAGGTAATTGAAAGGTAATTTCTGTTAAATGTCATTTCTGATAAATGACATCACAGAATTTCAGTGCTAAAGTGTGTTGTAAAGTCTTACAAATGTGGTACATTCACCGGAAAACGTATTTAGCCAGCTTTTCTGCAGTTGTCATGTTGTTGGTGTGCCAATTTTCTTTGGTTAGACATTGAAGACTGACAAACACTAAAGCCTGCTGACACCATAAACACACACCCACGCTAACCCATCGCATTTCTCCAGAAAGACAATCTGGACACATCCCAGGGAGTAGATCAAGACCTTTGATTACTAAAACACACACCCTGACACAAAGCAAAATATTTCAGCAGTATCCACTGAAAACTGCTGGGTTTTGGGAAAAACAGACGTTCCAAACCATGTCTGCAGTTTCAGATTCCCTACTGACTTTTATTGACAAACAGAGTCAACAAAAACAACCTGAGACATAGGTTTTTAAACAGGTCTTATAAGTAATTATTACAGAAATAATATAATTTCAAAGAAAATACTTAAGTATGAGCTGAATTTAATCTTTTCAAGCACTTGTTTGGTAATTTCAAGTAAATGAAAATGCAGTCATTTATTACTACTACTATTATTAAGTATATAGTGACATAGTAATGTATTATAGTAACTGCTGACCCACTTAAGTATGACTTAAGTGTTTTTTTAAGTATGCAGTGCATTTTTTTACATAATTGTCTTACAAAAACGTGTATGAATAAAAAATGTAGTACAAAAAGTACTGACACGCATTTATGGGAAACTAAACTACATATTTGTAATAAGATTTTATTGTTGTACATTCAAAATATATTAACTTTAAATGTAAAACTGCATGTTGCAATACAACGATTTTTATTTTTTATATCCTTTAAAGATTTGAAGTAAACTAAGGTCATAATTAGTACAATAAAGTGCACTTATTTTTACAAGGTTCGTAAATATCATGTGAATTCTTTTGCTGTAGGCCTATATATAGTTTTATCTCATCTGATATGAGAGAGGACAGCCCAGCCACTGGATAGATAACCATAGTTATGATCTCTTTGATTGCTGATGCACACCATATACAAAAACAAAGTGTAAGTAAAGCAGCAGGCTACTATAGTTTATTGAGATCTCCTTTAAGAGTTATGAAATATCCTCTGAGCTGTAGATGTTTCATTTTCAGCAGGAGTCACATGTGGCTTTGGGTTGTCGTGTCTCTACTCGGCTCTGCAGTTACTCATCATGAGGAGAGCATGTGTATGCAAAAAAGAATGTTTGTGTGGGATGGAAACGTCCGGCCAATATTCCACTACTAAACGTGCTCCTTATTCTTATCCTTATCAAACTAGTCTGCAGCGGAGTACTGCTATCTGCCATACTTTACAGAGACTGCACATACTCTATAGCATCTCTCTGCAATCCATGCACCTTAAAAGGTGTTGTTAAACAAGGAGTAGGCTAATATAATCTTCTAATTGATCACCAGGGGATAGATTCACAAACATCTTCTTAAGAAATAAATTAAAATAAATTCTAAGAAGTTCGTAAGAATGCTCTTAAGTGCAATTCCTGAACAATTTTTTAAGAAGTTCTCAAATATGTTCTTAAGAACATCTTAATTTTCTTTATTTCTAAATATCTTTATTTGTGTGAATACATGGCTGAAGACGCATCGATAAAATCATACACCATGGATTGTCGTTTTGCGGTTTCTGCAAATTATCCTAATCAATTATCCTGTTTTCATCATGACCTTGATTGGCGCTCGGCTTCACATTTATGCGCCGTGTTTTTGAACAGTTAACTTTAAAGAGCCTGTCTTAAGCTTTGGCGATCTGTTTTATTCATTTTCGTGTTGTGTTTTTGCGCCCTCCTCCGAATGAACGTTATGAGTGTGCATTCATCTGCGCTAAAGATGGCCCAAGATTATGTCGTATTTATAGGTTAAATAAAACAACAAATGTTTAACCAAACCTCACTATCTGACTCGTCTTTGTAGAGTTGCTACTGAGTTTTGATGTCAGCTAAAAATAGGGTCACATCATGACCGATCATTGTTTACATTATCAGTCATCGCTGTCACTTCAGAGAACTGGTGCACATCCCTATTAACAGTCCTAATATGTATTTTATGTAGCTAGCAGTGCCAGAGTGGGACTCATTTTCAGCTCTGGAGATCCGTGCCTTAGACCGGCCCACTTTAGTTTACGACTGACTATAGCTATTACAATAATGTAATTAAAACTTCAGTAAGGTTGCAATAGTGCACTGTTCTCTACAGTCTTGTAATTCATTGTATTTTTCTACAGCCTTTCTCTTATCCATTTCTTAATCTATTTTTTTTTTTTTTTTGCTTGCATATATCCAACCATATAGCCTGTGAATGAAAATGCATATTTTTCTCTAAGAAAACTTAGAGAGTGTGGGCTGCTTCTGGTGCTTAGATATCTGCTTCAGTATAATGAGGTCTAAGTTTAGGAATGCTTTATTTATTTTATTTTATTTAATGAAGGCTATTTTCCCCTCTATTTAACATCATTAACTTACAGTACTGAAAGTTGTCTTCCCTCAGGTAGATTAAAAGTTTTCCTGCCCTGCTAAATGTTGAGCTAATACTCAAGTTGCATTCGCCCAAACTGATTTGCCAAAATCAAAATGCGGACGTTGAAGGGAATTGCTGTTATCGTGAGTCCCGCTCGCTGTGAAGCGCGGCAGACAGAGGATTCAACTTCGTCGTAAAGCCGTACTCAAACGGCTACATTCACAAATAACACAATGATTCGCGCAAAAAGAAGGAATAATTATCATTTGATAATCTGTTATTCAAATGGGCTGGTGGTCATATGGCTTTCATACGGGACGCTTCTTTGATGCCTTTAATAGAGACATCCATATTTCAACCCCAGTGGCATGACCGTTCCGGCCCTCGCGGCCAAAAAAACAGACCGGCCCACCGGAAATTCTCCCGGTGCTCCCGATTAGCCAATCCGGGCCTGGTAGCTAGCTGTTGTAATGCTTAAATATAACAATTCATTTGAAATAACCCAATAAATCCATTAAATAATTCATACTTTTTGGGATTTAAGACAGGTCTGCGGCTATCCTAACTTTAAGAAGATATTTACGATGGTTTTTAAGAAGATTCTTTTCAAGAATTTGAATTCTTCTTAAATTTTGTCTTAAGAACAATCTTAGGTAAAAAGATAAGAATATTCTTAAAAAGAATTTTCGGGAATACAAAACATTCTTTACTTTTTACTTAACTTGGAAAATAAAAAGAAAATGGCAGTTAAGAAGAAACGATGTTTCGTGAATCTGGCCCCAGAGCATATAAGCAGTCATTTACATTATAGTGTCAGTGGTTTCTGTAACTCCACCTACGTGACTCCACCTCTAGAACTGTCTTGCCTTACATAATCATCTCCATGCATTAGTAATCCCATAGGGGGTATATAAGTGCTTGAATTGAGTCTCTTCCACTGCAGATAGAAATGTAAACTCATTTAACTATCCATTCATTCTCCAAACCACATATTTACGCATCTCATCACCTCAGGCCACAGGCACGCAAACACCTTGAATGGATGACTAGTCCATCGCACTGATAAAAACGTGTTTAACCTTTATAGCCTAGCCTTCAGAACTCATGAAACTAAAAGTCACACATCTACTGCAACTAGACATCTGAGTATGTGTCTGGTTATAACAATCTTCTCCATTGTTTGACAAATTACTGCTGCTGCAAGTGGGCATATGAAAAATCCTGCATTCAAACGAAATTGTGTTGATCATCCAGTCAGATTGAAATGGACAATTTCCTCAGAACTTGTCGTTTTTAGCCAGTGGATTTGGGTGGTCTGTGGCCATGTCTTCTGAGGCTGAAACCGGTGGTTTATTTAGCCAAGAAGAGTTGATCGGCCTGTGGAAGAGCAGAGCACCTCCATCTCCAGTCCACAACCCCAGAGATCTTTACAGTGAGACCCTCAGCCAAACCTCACAGTAGCTGAAGAACTCAAGTTTCCCTCATAGGGCCACAGAGCAGCTCTCAGAGCACAAACATACAGAACTGAGACAGTCTGTCAGACGCCCCAGCAACGTAATGACTTACACACACAACTTGCATTACCACATTTACGCTTCATCAGCAACGGAGTCCTGCAGTTAAAGCAGTAGTTCTGCCAAATGTGAAAATTTGGTCATCAAAATTTCATGTCTTTTCAGAAGTTTTGATTTTGGTTAGTTATTCTTGGATTGCTAACGTCAAGATCAGTGATACTGCAATTTTACTCAGCCCATGACTTAACATTTAACCACAGAAACCCTGAAGCCAATTTTATAAAGGCTCACTATATAAACAAATAAATACAAATTCAGCTGTCACAGGTCAGCTTCAACTTCAGATGAATTCTTTCAAATCGAGGGATTTGTGGGATTTTGTATGCGAGGACTCTACAATAAATATTTTTGGTAGTAGTTGATTGTAACAATACCGGCATGTATCTATGTATCTTTAAGGGTTTTTATCTTTATTATATGAACATACATGATGTTGCATACAGAAAGATAGCTCATCTACCTTTGTGCATAGCATAGCTAACATCATTTGTTCTCGGAAGGATTTAATGAGTTCATATGTGATATCTGACTTTTGATGGCAACTGTTGGCAGTTCTGAGTACAGTTTTCCTGAAATCTCTTTTGATACCCTTACCATATTTCAAGTTTATTTTATTAAGTATACTTAAGTAAAGTTTGAGTATATTTTTAAGTATACTTTATGTAGTAAGTATACAAATATCAGTGTACTAGTAGTATAGTTTTAAGTGTACCATTTCAATACTCATTGGGACTAAATTGGCCCACTTTTTAGTATATAAAAGTATACTTTTAACTATACTTGACTGTAGTAAACTGAGTATACAACTGCTTTACATCTGTTTTCAGTTTGTATACCAAGTATACTAAAAGTGAATTTATAGGTATACTGATAGTTTACTAATTAAATATTTTGTATGCATTTTTAGTACACTTTGAAGTATAGTCTCAGTAAACTACTAGTTTAGCAGTTTTATACTCGTATAATCGTATGGTTTACTCATATGAACTTTACATCACACTTATGTCCTTATTTAGGTATTAATTAGTATATATTTTGATATATGAATATCTGAACATACAAAACATCAAAAGAACAGGGTATCTGCTTGTAAACAAAAAAAATATTCTAGCTTCATGCATTCTTTTTTTTATAAACACTTAAATGTGGATAAGTTTCATTAATAAAAAAACTAAACTAAACAACATTTTGAACAAAAAGATAAAAAGAAACTATTTATGAATATCAAAACGTAGATGCAGTTGATCAACACCCCAAAGCTTGACAGTCATTATTACCTCTTCCTTGGTCGAAATTTTATTCCATAACATTACACAGTTTTACATATCTATGGTTTTAATGCTGTTTTATGTCTGATGATTGTGTTCGATTACATGTGGAAGCATCTGTTGTTTCGGTTTCTTCTTCACTTGTGTTTCGGAAATTATGTACAGAAGATGTGCAACAGCGCCCCTAGCGTATAACAATGAAAACACAGATTCTCAGAGCACAAGTATAACTCAAATACACTTTGACTTTTTCTAAGTATAAGTCAAGTATACTTAAATGTCATTTTAAGTATATTTCTGAAAGTGTACTTACAAGTTTAACACACTTGAATAAACTTCTTTTTCATAAGGGTACTCTAAAAGATACTCAGTCCTTTCACAACTATTCTTTATCGTGACCACAAGGTTGTTTTAAGTTTGTTTGCCGGTTAATATCGTAAGCAGTTCAAGTCGGTGAACCCTGCCAGCCATAAACCAAAGTGCTGCCGTTCAATTCTCCACCGCCCTTGGGTTCAGCCAGCTCAAATATCACAGATTAACTTCTTCTCCGAGAGCAAAAGCACAGATTCAAAGCTCTGAAGAGATGCCTCAAGCACTTGGCGGATGGGCGCCCTGTCACAGGCTGTCACGCCGGACGAGGAAGATGAGTACGATGATGAATGTTAAACGTGTTAATGAGAAAAGTAGCAGCACGTGCCTGTGCTCGCCTGCACCGCCAGACAGCTGCTGGAAAAAACATAAGACGAGAAAGACGAGACAAATCCCTTACCTGGAGAGAGCTCTCCTTCACTCTGCTCCCCAGAATCTGAGTCCATCTCTCCACGAAGAACCTCTCCTCTCCTCTCCTCTTCTCTGTTCACTCCACTTCCTCTGTTTCTGCCTGTCTCTGTGCTGTCTCCCTGCACTGGAAACTGTTTTCTCGAGCTCAAATGCACCAGCTCTCCGTGTTCAGAATTTAACTGACTCAATGAGTGCGCGCTGTTTGCCGAGCGCCTTTTCTGTGCAGTCAGACTGCCTTCTTTCACTGACACTCTCTTGCTTCCACTTTCTCCTCTCGTTTGCTTCCTTCCCCTCCCTCTCTCTCTCTCTCTCTCTCTCTCTCTCTCTCTTTTCTGTGCCCCTCCTCCCCCTTCTCCCCTCGCTCGACATTGTGATGCCTACAAAAACATTAAGAGGAGGAAAACTCTCTCTCCCTCTGAGCTGATCTCGTCTGTGAGAAATGTTTTGTATGTTGGAGAGGTGTTTTTTATTCAGACATTGCTGGGTGCTATTTTAGGGGCAAGTTTTGTTTTTAATGTTAGAAAATGCTGTTTGGATGGACAAGTGGGTGAGAAATGACAGCGGCGGTGAAGGTGCAATATTAGATCATCCATCTAAAAAATGAATAGTCTCACAGAGGTGCCATCAACAGGTCAAGGCTGGTTTGGGAAGTTAGTGTGGTCCAGTTAGCCCCTGCTGGTAGATGATGTAACTACAGCATTATAGGGGCAAAAAGCTTCTTTCTCTTTGATGATCATTTGAAGTAGCTGTGATGAAAGAATTCTCTTTTTTTCTCCATTATATGAAGTAGATATTGTACCACATTGGGATTGTTTTCCCCCCTGTCTCCTGCCTTTGACATACAGTTCTGTTCCAGTTTTTGTTTCCCCAGCAGATTTAGATTTATTCGTCATAAATCATAACCCAGAATTTAGATTGATTTCTGTCCCTCCAAAAGTAATAAACGCAGATTTTTTTCACAAGTATAAGTCTTAGCAGCTGCATTCATGCAAGTACAGAACAAAATAATTTGTCTGAATTATATCTCAGTTACATATTTCAAGTCAAGTATAAAATCTGTAAAGGGATGATATGCTCCTTGTGGTCCCACTTTATATTAGATGGCCTTATCTACTATGTACTTTCGTCAAAAAATAATTACAATATGCTTATTGTGTTCGTATTGTATTGCAAAACACTTTTGCTGCTATTAAGGTTAGATATGAAACTATAAATGTAATTACTACAGCTTTTAAAAAAAAATAAATAAATAAAAAAATCTAAGTACAATGTTAAAACATGTATGCATACATTAAGTGCACTGTATCAAATTATTAATTTAAACGTAAATACATAGTAGTTACGGACACCTAATAAAAAGTGAGGCATTGCAAATGAAATATTAAATTCTTAATTTATGATAATTTAGGAGATATGTGACCTTGGACCACAAAACCAGTAATAAGGGTCAATTATTTTGCACTTGAGATTTATCAACTGGAAGCTAAATAAATAAGCTTCCACTTGATGTTTTTTTTTTTTTTTTTTAGAATAGGACAATATTTTGATACAACTATTTGAAAATCTGGAATCTGAGGGTGCAAAAAAACTAAATACTGAGAAAATTGGCTTTAAAGTTGTCCAAATGAAGTTCTTAGCAATGCACATTACTAATCAAAAATTAAGTTCTGATATACCTACAGTAGGAGATTTTCAAAATATCTTAATGGAATATGATCTTCACTTAATATCCTAATGATTTTTGGCATAAAAGAAAAAAATAATAATTTTGACCCAAGCAATGTATTTTTGGTTATTGCTACAAATACACCAGTGCTACTCAAGGCCAAACAGACCTCAATATTGCAACAAGGTCATATAAGAATTTGTCAGATTCACACTTTAAAAAAGGCCAAGAGGATGGTCCAAGGATATATTTTGATGTTCTTTGAAAAAGAAACAGGACAGAATGTAAATGGTCTGTTTTACCCCACTGTAACATTAGAAAAAAAATATATATATAACAAAATAAAATACACTGATTCAATAAGACATATAGTCAAGGTTGCAATGAATAACTGAAAACGAATTAAATCACCAAAGGTGCATGTTAGACATCAGAAATGATCACCCTGTCTTTATCATCCACTATAAAAGCTTTGGAGCACTGAAAAGTGTGGAGCTCAAAAATAACGGTCATTCGGAACGGTCACTAACTTTTAGTGTTATTTTGATTAAAAACTATGTTTAGAATGACTTTAGAGGGAGTAATGATTAGATTATAGTATAAACGTGTCCCAAAGTGCCCTCCAATGGCATCATTAGGTTGTTTGGTACGCAGGGAGTGTGTGTATAAGAGAGTCTGGTGCTTAGTCATGCAAGACTACAGTCACTTAAGTGCATCTGCAATTACATAATTACTTCTATTATCATTTAAATAAGGTTAAAGTGTACTGTTGAATCTACTGCAAGCATTTATGGAAAACGGAAATGTAATTTCTAATGAAACATGCATGTTACGTATTTAACCCTTGTGCGTCAATTGTAAAAGTTACACATAGGTTCATAGAGGACAAAAATGTCCATAAAACTGTCATGAATAGTTGAAGCTTGGGAGTACAGACTTTTGGTCTCATTTTTAAAGAAGACCCTTGGCAGATTATTGTTGAAGTGAAAAAATGTGAATATGGAATATTAGCATGATATAATATGAATATGAAAATGATTTATGAGCATTTGTTATATTAAATATATATTTTCTAACACATTTATAACTCAAAAATAAAAAAAGGCTTTTAGTAAGAAAAAAAAAAAGTAAAAATAAATAAATAAATAGTAAAAATGTTAATTTGAAGCCTTGACAACAGAATGAAAGTCTGTTAACAAATATTAGTTAAATGGCCTGGGATTAAAAAATTGCACTTTTAATGGGTTTCAATGAGGACACTGAAAACAAAACCAAATTAAAAATGAGAAAAATGTTTTTTTTTCTTTAATTAGTATTATACTATCTGCAAGTACAGTTTTTTAAAACATATTTTTAAGATTTGAAGTGCACTACAAAGGCATATTCATTACAATACACACTTCATTTTCACAAGGGTATGACAAATCGCTTGTGATGTGTTTCACGTGTAAGTTGCTTTGGATAAAACTGCCAAGTAAATAAATGTAATAGAAAATCTGTTCAGTCTCAAACTGACGTTTGGCCCTTTTAACTGTAAGGCTGCGCCACAACCTCCATATATAGCATTACACTTTCTCTAATTAATATATCTACAAGTGCACTGCAAAAAATGCTTTTCTTACTTAGATTTTTTGTCTTGTTTCCAGCCAAAATACAAAAAAAATTCTTAAATCAAGAAGAAGCTTCTAGACAAGTAAAAGTTATTGTCTTGTTTTCAGAAAAAAGAAGTTAAAATTAAGTGAGTCTTTCCTTGAAACAAGCGAAATATTCTGCCAATGGGGTAAGCAAAATGATCTAGTTTTCTGCTTGAAATAAGATTGTTTTGCTTACACGATTATTTTGCTTGTTTTAAGCAAAATCTCACTTAATTTTGACTTTTTTTTTCTGAAAACAAGACAATAATTTGGAATTGTCTAGAAAATCTTTCTTGATTCAATACATTTTAGATATTTTGGCTAGAAATAAGACAACAAATCTAAGTAAGAAAAGCATTTTTTTGCAGTGCACTGCAAAAAGTGCTTTTCTAGCTTAGATTTTTTGTCGTCAAGAATTATTTTCTAGACGAGTACACATTAATGTCTTGTTTTCAGAAAAAGGAAGTTCAAATTAAGTGAGTTTTTGCTTGAAACAAGCAAAATAATCTGCCAATGGGGTAAGCAAAATAATCTAGTCTTCTGCTTGAAATAAGATTATTTTGCTTACCCCATTGGCAGATTTTTAAGAATTTTTAGATATTTTGGCTGGAAATAAGACAACAAATCTAAGTAAGAAAAGCATTTTTTTGCAGTGCACTGCAAAAAGTGCTTTTCTAGCTTAAATTTTTTGTCTTGTTTCCAGACTATCTAAAAATTCTTAAATCAAGAATTATTTTCTAGACAAGTACACTTTAATGTCTTGTTTTCAGAAAAAAGAAGTTCAAATTAAGTGAGTTTTTGCTTGAAACAAGCAAAATAATCTGCCAATGGGGTAAGCAAAATAATCTAGTCTTCTGCTTGAAATAAGATTATCTTGCTTACCCCATTGGCAGATTATTTTGCTTGTTTCAAGCAAAACCTCACTTAATTTTGACTTATTTTTTCTGAAAACAAGACAATAATTTTTACTAGAAAATCCTTCTTGATTTAAGTATTTTTTAGATATTTTGTCTAGAAAAAATCAAGACAAAAAAATCTTAGCTAGAAAAGCATTTTTGCAGTGTGTGGGCCATCTTTTGGTCTCTAATGCAACAGAAAAAAACCTCATGCATTTGTCTTCTGAAAACACAGTGAAACATCATTGGCTCATCATCCTGGTCCACATGACTGTCAATTAAAATATGGCTGTGAAACTTGCAGAATTGAGTTCTCTTGATGAGCTTCTTTCTCTCTGTCTGTCTGTCTGTCTGTGCAGCTGTCGTTGTGTCTGTCTCGTGATCTGTTTGTCCTTCAGGAGTGTCTGATCGCTCGTGGCTCTCAGCAGGGTCAGTGTGGTGGCAGATGGCGTGAAGGTGCCTCAGGCTGAGGGTGTGTGTGGTCAGCTGTCACATCTTAATAGACAGATGGTCATGAACTTTCTCTCTTTGAGTCCAATTTATGTCCCAGTTCAGTCCAGTGAAGCAGTCAATCGGCTCGACCCACTCACGCTAAAGTGCAGTTTAAGACTGATGGTAAAAACATAATCGGCGAAGGTCTTGTAGTCTTTGTCCAATCAAAGCTGACTCTTCGTCATTCATGGCCTTTTCTTTTATTTGGTCGAGCAACTTTTGGTCCCTGTTGGGTTTTCAAAGCTACAAATGTGTTGGGGATTGACATTTACCCTTTTGTGATCTTTTTGTGTTGGTAAAAGGTTATTCTGGTTGCTTTTTTAGTACATTTATGGCCATGTGAACCTCCATTGCTGATGTCATTTCTTGCAATTAAAACACTGCAGCCCTTGAGTGATATAGTCTGCAAAAGCATTATTCTGGGACATTTAATAATTCCCATTCAATTTAATTGCAAAATAGGAATACTTGTTTATCAGGGAGACAAACAGTGTCAGTGGAGATCAGATAAAAAATGAGACATGATATGTAAAGAAAACGGCTTAAAAACCATTTTTGATTAAAAACAAAAATTTTTTGCTGTGTAAAAATGATGCTGTCAAAAATTAAGATGCATACCCTTACGAAAAAGAGGTTTATTCAAGTGTGCTATTAGTATACTTCTTTTAACTAAAATAGTAAAGTACACTTCCAGTATACTTTTCTCAGAAACATACTTAAAATGGCATTTAAGTATACTTGTCATATATATATATATATTTAAAAAGTAAGTATATTTGAGCTATACTTGTGCTCTGAGAATCTGTGTTTTCATTGCTAGGGGCGCTATTGCACATCTTCTGTACTGAATTTTTAAAACACAAATGAAGAAGAAACCAAAACAACAGATGCGTTCACATGTAATTTAACACAATCGTCATAAAACAGTATCAAAACCATAGATATGTAAAACTGTGTACACTATAAAAAATAAAAAGCACAATTTGTTGAGTCAACTTAAAATTATCTGTTTCCCTGCTGCCTTAAAATTTCAAGTTCAGTCAACTCAAATAAGTTTATTCAAGTTGAAATGTTAAGTTGTACTAAGTGACAACTTAGATATTCCAGTTGACTAAACTAAAAAATAGTTTGTTAAACTTAACAGCTGTGTTTGTTACTCAGCTGACTTAAAATTATAAGTTGAATCAACTCAAATATCGAAGTTGTCACTTAGTAAAACATAACATTTCAAGTTGACTAAACTTTTTTCGAGTTGATTGAACTTACAATTTTAAGGCAGCCATGTAACAAATTATTTTAAGTTGACTTAAATATTTTTTTACAGTGTAACAACTTCACATACATTTTATCATGAATCATTTTATTATCATGAATAGTCTTTTTTAAGCATATATTTTTTTTTTATTTATGAAATGTTCCCCACATTCAAGTGTTTATAAAAAAGAACAAATGAAGCTAAAATAAAATGTTTTTGTTTACAAGCAGATACACTGTTTTTTTTCTTTTGATGTGTTTTATGGTCAGATTTTTATAAAACAAAATATATACAAATTAATAACTAAATAGGGACATAATAGTATACTTAAAGTATGATGTAAAGTTCACTAAAAGAAAACTTACAAGTATACTTGCAGTATAAAACTACTAAACTAGTAGTTTACCAAGACTATGCTTCAAAGTGTACTAAAAATACACAAAAAAGTATTTAGTAACTATCAGTGTACCAATAAGTTCACTTAGTATACTTGCAGTACAAACTGATAACAGATGTAAACTAGTTGTGTACTCAAAGGTTACTACTGTTATACTTAAAGTATAGTTAATACATGAAGTATACTTTTATATACTAGAAATTGGGCCAATTTAGTCCCAAGGAGTATTGAAGTAGTACACTTAAATGTATACTACTAGTACACTGATATTTATAATAAACTTAATTAATTAGTCAAGTACATGTCACAGACTGACACTTGAAATGATCATTAGACAAACAATCGCAGTCATTAAGCTCTCTCTGTCCATAGACTGGCACCGAAAAGTTGCACAACCATGTGCATCCATTGTCTATATAAACTAACTGTGGAAAGTATGATCTATTTTTAGGTTTTGTTGATCATTTCTAACTTCTAGTAGACAAATAAAATCACATGAAAAATTCATGTTTTCAATTACTAGATCTTGTTTTGGTAGTATAAAAAACAAAAAGTGTTTCAACGGTACATGCTCTACCCTACACTATTATTCCATTACAACACAGGGTCACTGCCGTACGTGACACCCGCTAACAACATGCATTAATTACTAATAATCCTGTGCACATAAATATACTCTACTACAGAAACACAGACACACACTTACGCAGCTGCCAGTGAGACAGAAAGAGATGAAACCGCACTTTAATGGGAGTTAATTGCTGTCTAATTCACTCTGAGATTAAACCCTGGAGGGAACAGCATGGCTCAAGAAGTTACTGCCAAATACATTCCCTGAAACCCTAACATGAAAAAAATACAATCCACAATCTGCAATGCCAGGACAATCCTGAGTCCAGGCAAACCACAAACTGCCTCTAAAAGCCTCTGATTTTCTGGTAAATGGCGAATGTAGGCGCATACGGGTGTACGACTGTTATTATATCTAATAGATTTCCCGGTTATTCATAGAACTGCTTTTACTGGTCGCTCAGTTCAGGAAGCTTATGGCTCACTTTTCTTTTCACAGCATGGTTGTTTTCTTCATTGAAGAAAAATAAATAAAACAAACAGGGTGTCTGAATTAGAGAGCAGCAAAATAAATGTGTCAGATGAGAGGAGGCAGTGACTTCTTGTCATTGAACAATATATGCACAAATGTATGGAAATCAACTGTTTAAAAAAGTAACCCCCGGTTTCACAGAAATGGCTTAAGCTTAGTCCTAGACTAAAATGTAAGTCTGAGCTGTTTCAACTGAATCTTAAAATAAGATCTTAAAAGATGCACACTAGTAATGTTTTTAACTAAGGCATGTCTAAAATGTCTTAACTGAACTATGGCCTAATCCTGGTTTAGGCTAAGCCCTGTCTATGAAACCGGGCCTAAAACTCAACGATAAACTTTGAAATCACCATATTATGTCTGAATTGAAGTGAAAAGGAAATGGCAATCTGTTCATATCTCCATATTATTCTAATGAACAATCCATTTTTCTTAATCCATTTTTCTATATAAATATTTTTTGTGTCTATTTATATTTATATTTACATATGTATATTTTCTATTCTCTATTACCTTTATTTATTTATTTTATTTTATTTTTTTTTATTTTTTTTTTTAATTGTCTGTGTTGTTGTCTATGTACACTGGAAGCTAATGTCACAAAAACAAATTCCTTGTATGCGCAAGCATACTTGGCAATAAAGCTCTTTCTGATTCTGATTCTGATTCTGATCCTAATGACCCAGGTACGTTTCAGTGGAGAAAGCAACATTATGGATAGAGGACTTGTGGATTACTTACATTACTTGTGTTCATAATCCTTTTGGACTGTCATTCTGACGGCACCCATTCACCGCAGAGGATCCATTGGTGATTAATTCAAAAATTCTGTAAATCTCTTCTGATGAAGACTCATGTGCATCTTGCATGGCCTGAGGGTGAGAACATTGTTTTAGCAGATTTTTTATATTTTTGGGTGAACTAGTCCTTTAATGAAAGGATTTGTTTGTAAAATGCAGACTGTATAGAACAATTTGTTCAGTCAACTTAAAATAATTTGTTACCTGGCTGCCTTAAAATTTTAAGTTCAGTCAACTCGAAAAAGTTTAGTCAACTTGAAATGTTACATTTAACTATGTGACAACTTGGATATTTGAGTTGATTCAACTTAAAATTTTAACAAACACGGCTAAGTTTAACAAACTATTTTTTAGTTTAGTCAACTCGAATATCTAAGTTGTCACATTTCAACTTGAATAAACTTATTTGAGTTGACTGAACTTAAAATTTTAAGGAAGCAGGGTAACAAGTTATTTTAAGTTGACTCAATAAATTGTGATTCTTTTTTTTTTTTTTTACTCAATAAATTGTGATTTTTTTTTTTTTTTTTTTTTTTACAGTGAAGAGCGGGTATTGTTTTGGTTTTAGAACAACTAATGAAAGGTTTTGATCCTCTTATTGACTACTGTAATATGCACTAATTAATTGTGCACAATAAGACCAGAAATGCATATTAAGAAAGTAAAAAAGATCCATTTTGATTGCACTTTGACTTCATACACTATAAAAACAATTTGTTGGATCAACTTAAAATAATTTGTTACCTGGCTGCCTTAAAATTTTAAGTTCAGTCAACTCGAAATGTTATGTTTTACTAAGTGACAACTTAGATATTTGAGTTGATTCAACTTAAAATTTTAAGGCGGCCGAGTAACAAACACAGCTGTTAAGTTTAACAAACAATTTTTTAGTTTAGTCAACTCGAATTTCTAAGTTGCCACTTAGTACAAATTAACATTTCAATTTAAATAAACTTATTTGAATTGACTGAACTTAACAGTTTAGGGCAGCAGGGAAACAAATTATTTTAAGTTGACTGAACAAATTGTGTTTTTTACAGTGAAGAGCAGGTATTGTTTTGGTTTTAGAACAACTAATGAAAGGTTTTGATCCTTTTCAAATGTTAACTACTCTAATATGCACTAATTAAATGTGCACAATAAGACCAGAAATTTATATTAAGAAAGTAAAAAAAAAAGATCCATTTTGATTGCACTTCAGCTTCATACACTGTAAAAACAATTTGTTGGGTCAGCTTAAAATTTGTTACCTGGCTGCCCTAAAAATTGTAAGTTTAGTCAACTTGAAATGCTACGTTTTACTGAGTGACAACTTAGATATTTGAGTTGATTCAACTTACAATTTTAAGGCAGCCGGGTAACTAACAGCTGTTTAGTCTCGAACTCGAACATCTAAGTTGTCACTTAGTACTATTTAAAATTTTAACTTGAATAAACTTATTTGAGTTGACTGAACTTAACATTTCAGGACAAAGGGAAACAAATTATTTTAAGTTGACTCAACAAATTGTGTATTTTTTTATTTTTACAGTGTAGTTAATTACAATCTATAAATAATAATCAAATAACAGCAAATAGTGAAAATTAAAGCGCCACACGAATGACCTGTTACTGTAATTTAGGTTATTATTTTTTAGCCATGTATAATTTAATTAAACAGCATAAAATTGATGAGATTTGAAGTGTCTTGGCTTTAATAAATTATGTACAACGTAGGACCACGGAAATGCTGATTCATATGCCTTTAAGCTAGAAACATCAAATGGAACTAGATGTGAATTGTTTTTTTTTTTTTGAGAGTGGATGTCCTCATTTCAGAAGATCACACCACTGGATCCCAGTATATTAGTTAATTAAAAGGCAAATTGCTTCCAAAAGATTGTGATTCTAATCTCCTAAATAAAATAAAATATCAATAATAATAGTAACATGTAGAAAGCTGCTCAAGGTTTGTTTCACACAGTAACAGAGGGCTCAGTGTTTATAATAGCCTTTCTAAAACCACAGAGTGTCTTGAAGATTTGATCTGTCTGACGCCAAAGCCAGATCTGAAGTGAAATGTAACTTTGATGTGATCTCGGAGCTGGAAAAGTGCCCATGCTGAATGAAAGAGCTAATGGTTTTCTATTTCTCCCTGTGCCATGCTGATTTTAATAAGAGGAAAGTTATTCTCTTTGCTTTGATTAAACATAAAGTATCCCTGTTAGTCTTTGCCACAGAAGACAAACACGATAGGCTAAATTTACTTAAAGCAATAGTACATTTAGGCTATAAAGCTAAAAAAAAGGGAAGTTGCTTTTATGATGCATGCTCATTTTAATTCGGTCAAAAAGAGCAACCTACACCTTTGACTACAAATCTCAGTTTGTGTTCCAAAGAAGAAAGAACAAAACGAGGTTTTCATTGTTGGGTGAACTAATTCTCAGTCAAAACTTCTGTTTTACAAGAAACACAGAGTGTCAGGATTACAGGAAACATCCTGCTTTCATTTCTCTGTTTTCATAATGAAACCAGAGGCAGACATATTTCAAGGATTTGTGATATTCAGTGATGCTGATGGTCTCCATGGTAACCAGTGCTTACAGTGCTGAAATCAGTGCAGCATTGTATTAATACAAAGAAGAGTCAAGGGATAGAGCAGAGCTCAGTGTATGTGTGTACTTAGTGTGTAAACTATAGATGAGGGCTTTGCAATAATGCTATGATTGCCCAGCATCGAAATGCAACGTGTGCTTGAATATGTGTGTATGTGCTGTTATAAAATAACAAAATATTTTTCTCTTTGTAATCCGTCTCTTTCGCCTGCTAAGAGCTTCTTTACCCGTCATCCATCCCATTATGAAAACACAGACACACACACATACCTTGCATCATTACTTACGGAGTACAACTCAAGACGTTTTCTCTTCTGTATCTGCAACATTTCTTGAAATATGATTGTATAAAGCAGTGTTTCGCAACCCTGGCCCTGGAGGCACACATACACAAACATTTATTTTTTATTTTTTTCCAATTAAACACACCTGATTCAGCTCACCAGCTGGTTAGAGACCCCAAAACTTAAAATGAATGGGTCAGATAAGGAAGACATCCAAAATGTTTAGCTGTTGTGCTTTTTTTCCCATTAAATATCCACCTTATTCTTTTCTTTCTTTAATACGATTTTGTATTTTGTAATTAAAACTGTATTTTTGTATTTTGAAAATGCATCACCCTTTTTATTAGACTGCAGATATCCTATATCAACAAGTATAAAAAAAGTATATATTAAAATGCTAAGATTAAATGTATTTAAATACAAAATAGTATTTTAAAATACATGTACAAATCCCTGCAGGAAATTAGCAGTCTAATAAGGAGGTTGATTGGCCTGATGTATTTTGAAAATATACAAGGCATCACTTGTTTTCTGCATTGTTCTCTCAGGATCTCCTTCCTTCTGTTGGATCCCTGTTAGTCTATATTCTATTATTTCTGCATCCTCCCCTTCCACTAATTTCTCTCCCTCAGTTTTTTCTGTTTCAAAAAAGTATCACATTTTATACTTATTTATACTTATTTTCATTCTGCAAAAAACATCAGAAAATAGTTCAATTAATGTCATTTTTGCATTAATTATTATTATTATATTAAATGAACAAAAAAGGATAAAAAGGAGTTAAACGAATCTTATTTAATTACTTAAAATGCTTCTTAAAGAGACCCAGTCCTCTGGTGTGACAGTACAGTTGTCACACCATATGACTTTTCATTCTTTTGAGTCATTTAATAACCTTGCTATTCTGAGCTAACCTGTCCTTAGCGTTTTACAAGAGACATTTGCATAATTTATCATGATTATGTAGTTTAACATACAGTTCACACCAAAGGACAATAAAACATAACACTTTTGTAGTGGTTCCAAAAAAGTTAAATATTTGAACAATTCTGAGACAAAAATTTGAGACTGTCCTCAAAGAAAATACGACCCAGTTGTACGTTTTTGAATCGATCAAATACGACCCATGTTTATGTTTTAAAGTTAAGCGCCCTCTAGCGGTCGTAAAAATAATGACAGTGTCGCGGTGGATCTGACGTCATGGAATGACGTATGAGTTTTTATACCGATTTCACAGTAATTTAAACGTGTTTTACTAGGTGTAATTCGTATAAATGACCACACCTAACCCCACCCTAAACCTACCCCTTACAGAAATAGTGCAAAATCATGATTTTTAGTGCATATTTAAAAAAAAAAAACATACAATGAAAACATATACATTCTCTGCATATGCTACTAATTGACCTACACATAATGCTAAGGTTGAATTAGATACCTGTTACTGATAAGGGAGCAAATGTTGAATACGCTCTATAGAGACATATTTGAGGATTTGTGAAAATGACTTACGTGAGTAACATGATTTTGAATGGTGTCCTTCAACTTATTTATTTATTTTTTCCTCTGGCCAATTTAAAATGAGAATATGGTGTCACACCAGAGGACATGTTTTTTTTTAGAGACAACATGTATCAAGTTCCTACACTTTCAGAAATATATGGTTGAAAAAAATTATTGCCATTTACTAAAACAGACACTTGTATAATTATGCCAGAGGCATTTATTAACATTTTTATGTTTTTCTTTTTAATTTACAAAAGTTGTAATTTATTGAACCATGCTTGAGATGGTCACACCATAGGACAATTTGGCTCAAAAATTAAAAAAGCAAATAACACTGCAGCTTTTATAACAACAATTCCATGTAGGACAAAATAAATGTTTAACACTTTACAGCATTTTAAATAGCAATATTAATTATGTCATGTCAACAACCCATTTAAATACAAAATAGTATATTTTGTATTTCAAATACTGCCCATCTCTGTTCATAATTAAGATAGTACATTAAAATAATATGGTAAGACACACCAATTTGCAATATCAAGCAGCAAAACGAGCTGTTTTGTACAGTGCAGCTAAAAATAGCTGGACACAGATGAGACCAGAAGCAGACCCCCCAAAAAAATTACAAAAGGCTGCGCCTGTATTTCAGGAAAATAAGGTGGGGGTCATTCTATAATTGTGGGTACATCTCATGTCCGTGAAGTATATTTTTAATATACTTTCATCAATATAAAGCCCCGATGCTTCATTTTCTAGTACACATATTTTCCCAATCACATTACTATATTTTGTTAAAAATTATGTTTATATCACATAAAACCTTGGCATTCAGCTGTCCGAGTTGCTCATTCTACTCTGCATTTATGCATGAAAATTACCTCAAATATAAATTACTTTCATAGTTTTGTCTTTAGTTAGATTAGGTTATCAAGATATAAAAAATAGTGCTGTCAAACGATTAATCATGATTAATCACATCCAAAATAAAAGTTTATGTTTACATACTATATATTTGTGTACTGTGTGTATTTATCATGTATATATAAATACACACACATGCATGTATATATTAAGGGAAAATATTTTAGATTTATATCTAAAATATTTATATTTATTTATAATCTAAATTGTATACGGGTATAAATATATATACACATAAATATTTTGTTTTAATATATACATGTATGTGTGTGTATTTATATGTACATAATAAATATACAAAGTAAACACACATATAGTATGTAAACATAAACTTTTATTTTGGATGTGATTAATCGCGAATCATCTGACAGCCCTAATAAAAAAATAATAAGTGCTTATTTTGATATAACTTGTTTTATTTGTGTCCGAAAAACCACTGTCAACTAAGTTAACCATTAGAAAAACCCTCTCAAAAAGGAATGGTTTGTCCCATTCTCACATAATTTGCGTAGTATAATGATATTTCCTCTAGAACAGTGTTGCCAAGTCCGCTGTTTACCCGCAGAATTGGGCTACTTTCATACTGTTGCCGCGGGTTGTCTTTCATGTCCGCGGGTTGAAGCGACCCCAATAATGTAATATTTAGTCCCTGGAACGCGATTTTTACCAGAGGACCCCCTCGAAATGCGATTGGGCTACTTTTGGGCTAGTTTTGAGTAGCAATTGGGCGGGTTTTGTTGTGAAAACCTGGCAACCCTGCTCTAGAAGCACATGGATGAAACACTAGAAGTTATGTTCTCTCTCTATTGGTTAAACTAGCAAACCTGTGTCAAGAGTAGATTAATTCAATGTCAACAGTGTTACCCAAGTATTACAGCTGCAAATTTTAACAAGACAATTTAACTAAAACATATGTTTTGTTTATTAAAATATACTTCTAAACATACCATATGCTCAGTAGTTCTAGGCCCCTAAAAATGTCAACTAAGTTACTGTCAACTATGTTACCCATTAAAGGTAACGTGGTGCACAGTAGCAAACATAGATGTTTTTTATGCACATATTCCTACAAATCACCTTCATTTACATAGCACTCTATGTAAGGTCGTTTTTGGGATGATGGAAAACGTTTTTTCTTCACATTGTCAAATGCTAAATGTAACTTACCCCTAATTATAGAAATATGACTAGTGGATACACAACGACAAAAATACAGTTAGGGCTTTAATTAGTACAGTCCGTCAGTGGTATGCTCCTATTTTGATCATGTTATGGCTATATGTGAATATAAAATGCTTTTACCTGCAGAGTCGTTCGCAAGCTGCATGCACAACAAAGATTTGCTTCATGTTTGACAAACACTAGAAACGATAGAATTTCCGAGGATTAAATATCCAACTCATCAGACGCTCTTTTAGGTTTCTGTCCTGCAAAGTATCCATTTACTCGACGTGAGAAACCGCTACAAACAATTCACTGTGCGAGTGAACTTTCCAAATGAATCAAACTGATTCGCGAACCGTGATTCGTTCGTGACTCGGACAGAAATATTGATTGAAACGATTCTCGGGCCGTTATATTCTCCATTGAGAGACATGGAGGTTAAATTCTCTGGTGTTATGCTATTACCAGTGTTGGGGGTAACGCATTATATGTAACGCAAGTTACGTAAAAATATTACTTTTTTCAAGTAACTAGTAAAGTAACGCATTAATTTTTAATTTCCCAGAAAATATGTAATATTTTTAAAAAACTAACGCCAGTTACTATTTGTTTCCATTATGTATTTAATCCCATTTTATTAACCAATGACTAACAGTGACCTTTGTTGTTTCAGTTCAACCATACACTGCAAAAAACCTTTCTTACTTAGAATTTTTGTCTTGTTTTCAGCCAATATATATATAAAAATCAAGAAGGATTTTCTAGACAAGTAAACATTATTTTATAATTAAGTGTGTTTTTGCTTAGAACAAGCAAAATAATCTGCCAATGGGGTAAGCAAAAACAGAAAACAAGATTATTTTGCTTATCCCATTGTCATATTATTTTGCTCGTTTCAAGCAAAAACACTTAATTTTGACATGTTTTCAGAAAAAACAAGACAATATTTTTTACTTGTCTAGAAAATCCTTCTTGATTTATGAATTTTTAGATATTTTGGCTGTAAATAAGACAAAAAATCTAAGTAAGAAAAGCATTTTTGCAGTGTACTAATAAGCAAAACTTACTTTAGATGAACAAACATTTGTGCTTTTTTTTTTATTATTGCTGAAGAGTGTTGAACTTCCTTTTCCTCCAGGCTTAGGCTTATTCACTTCATGTTTTTTTGGTGTGAAAGGGCTTTTACATTTACTAAGAATCAAACTTTTTTATATTAAAAACAAACAAGCCCTGCCCAGATTTAAAAAGTAACGCAAAAGTAACACAAAAGTAATGTAACTCATTACTTTCCATAAAAAGTAGCTAAGTAACGTAATTAGTTACTTTTTTTAGAGAGTAACGCAATATTATAATGCAATTACTTTTAAAAGTAACTTTCCCCAACACTGGCTATTACTAAGCAACTACCTAGAACACCCAAAAAAATATTTTCTTCATAAAGCGTAAAAATGCAGTCATTACTATTTAACCTGCCATATTTTGTTGATCATGGCAGCAGTGTTTTCTTGTGGGATTTTTTTTGTTTGTTTGTTTTTTTTTATTTTGCAAGGTAGAGGTTTTTCTGCTTAGGCCTATCTGAACATTTCTTCCTATTAAACCAGATCAGATCAGTTTGCTGTGCAATTGGTGTTTGAGTGTGAAACTGATCTGGTCTGGTAAATCTCATTTGATAGAGCAGCAGTCTAGATGGACATCTGTAGATTTATCTCAGTGTGGGATTTACTGTATGTTTAAACAGAAGCTAAACAACTTCTTAAGACATCCTCTCTCTTATCACAGAGTTTACCTTGAATTTTCAAAGGAAACTTTGGTTATTTGACATGGGTCAGTGACAAATTCGAGTGTTTGAGATAATGAAAACCAAACTTTTAGCTTCACAGTGAATGCAGGAATTCTTAGAAATGTACTCTTCATGCTGGTTTCATTTGGTTTTGAAACGCCTTCACATCTTTATTATGTTTAAACATAATAACTCAGAATGCAACGACCTTGTGCATTAAATACATGCGATGTGAGTGTATTGTTTTCAAAAAAATAAATACATGCATACATTTGTAAACTTTTATAGTTTTCCTCCAAGAGCAGTGTGAACATTCTGCACAGTCTTTCCTTTTCTGTTCTGCCACAGAAACGTAATGCTTGATGCATTTTCATTTTTAGGGGGAGGTCTGCTCATTTAACAGATGCACTTATTCCTGTTAATAATTAGAGAATTGTTATGGAAGTGTCCAAATTACACTACAAATAAAATCTCCCGATCCTTATTCATTTGTAGCTCTTCTTCTTTTGTGCAGTTTCTCAGTGCTCTGACGGCATGAATATCTCAGCGCGTTTGGTGAAAAACATTTTCCTGTTTCCCGTTTAGAGAGCATTGACATGGAGATCTCTGGATCAGGCAGGTGTGTGTTTTGTTTGAGTTTAACAATGTATTTGTCTATAGTGTGGTCTGGGCTCCACTAACGCAGCTGTCAGGTTTCCACGGCAATAACGAGACATGCGTCATATTCATTTCCGTCTTCATCCAGGGGTTGGCCACTGATTCCCGCAGAAAACAATAAGCAATAGGGATCCGGTCTGTCTGAATGCTCCGCTTTAGAAAGCCTGATTAAGATAATAATACATCAAAACAACCAATGCAAATGTAATTTGGAAATCATTTAATATGCATTCCAAGTAAGTTAATCTTGACTGTTTACATCTGCTCGTGTGTGTGTGTGTGTGTGTGTGTGTGTGTGTGTGTGTGTGCGTGTGTTCATAGTCCCTATGTGTTGGCTGATGGCTTTATAGGCCCCATATGGAAGAAATGGCCCCTGAAAGCTAATAGACCCTGAGACCCTTATGCTGCCTGCCAGCTACACACAGGAGCTGTACAAATGGGGTCTGATGAACATCTGTTGAGTCCAACTAGTTTGGAGTTCACTGAACTCATTTAAAGCTCTGAATTCTCATCAGTTAAATTAAATCAGTTGAAGTTCAGATGATTTATTCACATGCAATGCTCACACTGTACTAATATGGTGTAACGGTGCCCTCTGCTGATGAAATTACTATATGTATGTTGTGTTCTAGCAGTGCAGTATGCCTCAGTGGCTACGTTTACATGCACCAATTTTCGTCAATCCGAATTAATTGAATCCGATTGCAGATCTGTTTACATGTACTCTTAACATTGTAATCTGATTCAAATATCAGTTTATATGTGTTTTATATACTTTCCGATTCAAACTTTTGCTCATGCGCTCTGCCTGTGATGTCATATCAATCACACTTGTGGAGACAACCATGGACGTGACAGAGCTCATCATTATTTTTGCCATGTTGGCATACACATTCATAAATCAGCAACGTTTTTTTTGTGATCTAAAGACGACGTGAACGTGAACTTGTGCACTGCGTAATGCATGTCAACACTGCACTGCGCATGTGTCCCAGAGACTTCTAAATACGATTGAAAAAATAGTCGGATTCAAGCGTTTACATGGTCATTTTTTGCTGTTGGATCGGATTAGAAAAGGAATAAACCACCCCTTTCAATCCGATCGAAATTTCATTCCGATCGAGCTCAATCGGATCGATTAAGGTGTTTACATGAATGTTTTTCAATCTGATTGAGCCGTCAATCCGATTACAAATGGATTATTTGGGTGCATGTAAACGTAGCCAATGTGACTGACCTGACTTGCCTTTTTTTCCCATTTATCAACACACATAAATGTAACATATATTTCATTACAAGATATACAACATACATGTCTAAAATTAAAAAATCTTTAGCATTTGTTTAATTTGTTACTCTGGATTATTTATTTTATTTGTATTTGTATTTTTTCTTTCTTTCTTTTTTTTTTTGTGGAAAGTCAGTTTCTAAAACAGCAGTTAATTAAAAAACAAACTGAAAACTATATATTATATTATATTATATTATATTTTTAGTTTTACAAAACACTTTTTATAGTAGTTTATTGTGCATTTTCTTTTCTTTTTTCAGTGGCTCTACTCTCATATTTGTTACATATACAACATATATGTGTAAAAAAAATTTTTAAGTATTTGTTTAACTACTGTGGATTATTTATTTATTTTATTTGTATTTATTTATTTTTTGTGGAAAGTCAGTTTCTAAAACAACAATTAAAAAACAAACGGTAAAACTATATATTATATTATATTATATTATATTATATTATAATAGTTTTACTAAACACTTTTTATTGTTGTTTATTGTGCAAGTTAATTTTTTTAATGGCTCTACTCTAACAATGTGTTGTTCTCCCCATAATTTTAAAATGTAACATGTTTGTTACATATATTTCATTACAAGATATACAACATATGTCTAAAAAAATAAAAAAAAATAACCATTTATTTAACTACTGTGGATTATTTATTTATTCTTTTTTTTTTTTTTTTTTGCATTTATTTTTTGTGGAAAGTCAGTTTCTAAAACAACAATTAAAAACAAACTGTAAAACTATATATTATATTATATTATTATATTTTTACAAGTTTTACAAAGCACTTTTTTATAGTATTTTGTTGTGCATTTTCTTTTTTTCAGCTTTTCAGAGTTTTTTCCCCCCATAATTTTAACATGTTTAGCATTTTTTTTTAAAGACTTGTATTTTAAAAATTGTAAACATTACATATACTGCAGGTGAATATGGTAATAAATGTAACTAATAGTTTTTGCCTGCAGTGTCTCCACTTAAAAAGAAACAATTACATTTACATCATTTGAGAATACTTTTATTAACTTTTACTGACAGTAAAAAAAAACACCAGTTATCCACAGAAAGTCACAATATTATACACCATAACAACAATTACATACAAATTTAAGCACAAACGTGACCCTGGACCACAAAATCATAAGAGTCATAAGGGTCAATTTTTCAAAATTTGAGATTTATACATCATGTGAAAGTTGAAAAAATAAGCCTTCCATTGGTGTATGGTTTGTTAGGATAGGACAATATTTGTTTGAGATAAAAAAACAAAAACAAACCTTAAATCTGAGGGTGCAAAAAAAAATTAAAACATTGAGAAAATCGCCTTTAAAGTTGTCCAAATGAAGTTCTTAGCAATGCATTATTACTATTTATTGATATATTTGTGGTAGAAAATGTACAAAATATCTCCATGGAACATGATCTGTACTTAATATTTACTATATAAAAGAAAAATCAATAATTTTGACCTATACAATGTATTTTTGGCTATGGCTACAAATATACCCCAGCGACTTAAGACTGGTTTTGTGCTCCAGGGTCGCAAATATCCAAAGGACTGGCTAAACAAAATAAAAGCAGTAGACGAACACATGGTAACAGTGCCACAGACATGTTTGAGGTGAATCAGAGAGTGTTTCTGAGGATGAGCTGCACACTGAGGCTCGAGGGTTCCTCCACCGGCTGCTGCGACAGGTTGTTGGTTTGTGGGATGCTGTCTACAGTGCAGCCCTTCACGGGACACACAGAGAAACGAGACAACAGCGCCACAAGAATGGACTTCATCATCACCATAGCAATGTGCTTCCCCACACATGACCGCGGGCCCGATCCGAACGGCTGAAAGAAGCGACTCGGCACCTTGACAGAGACACGGAGACAGGTATTACATTGTTGGTCTTGCCATAGACTCAAAACATAATTTTTGGATTTATTAAGTATTGACTTAATTACAAGTGATTTGAAAGAAAACAATAGATCAAACTACTTGTTTCTGCAATCAAATCAAATAATGCTATAAAGGATTGTAAAAAAATTCTTCACACTTTTGAAGAAAATTCAAAATATGTGACCCTGGAGCACAAAACCAGTCAAAATAAGTCGCTGAGGTATATTTGTAGCAATAGCCAAAAATACATTGTATGGGTCAAAATGATTGATTATTGATCATTAGGATATTAAGATCATGTTGCATGAAGATATTTTGTACATTTCCTTCTGTAAATATATCAAGACTTCATTTTTTGTGAGTAGTACTATGCATTGCTAAGAACTTCATTTGGACAACTTTAAAGGCGATTTTCTCAAGATTTTGATTTTTTTTTTTTTTTTGCACCCTTAGATTCCAGATTTTCAAATAGTTGAATCTCGGCCAAATATTGTCCTATCATAACAAACCATACATGAACATTTTGTGGTCCAGGGTCATATACACTACCAGTCAAAAGTTTGGACACAGCCTCTCATTTAATGTTTTTAAAGAAGTTTCTTATGCTTATCAAGGCTGTTTTCACTTGATCAAAAATACAGAAAAAAATGTAACATTGTGAAATATTATTACGATGTAAATCGATGTTTTTCTATATTAATATACATTAAAAATTAATTTATATCTTTAATTAAAGTTGAATTTCCAGACTCATTACGCCAGTCTTCAGTGTCACATGATCCTTCAAAAATCATTCTAATATACTGATTTATTATCAGTGCTGGAAACAATTTTTTTTGGAACCTTTTTTGATCAATAAAAGGTTAAAAAAGAACAGCATTTATTTAAAATAGAAATGCTTTCTAACAATATACACTACTGTTCAAAAGTTTGGGGTCAGTACATTTTTATTCTTTCTTTTTTTGAAAGAAAGTAATACTTTTATTCACCAAGGATGTGTTAAATTAATAAAAAGTGATAGCATAGATTTACATTGTTAGAAAAGATTTGTATTTTGAATAAATGCTGTTCTTTTTAAATTGCTATTCATCAAAGAATCCTGAAAAAACAATCACAGGTTGCAAAAAAAACTGTTTCCAACATTAATAATTTTAATAATAAATCAGTATATTAGAATGATTTCTGAAGGATCACGCGACACTTAAGACTGGAGAAATACTGGAAGACTGGAAAAATATAATTATATAATAAACATTAAATTTAAATATACTAACCACAGTGCGTTTTTAAGATATTATACATATGCTTTATATAATGCGGCAAATGTTCATTTATTGTTAGACCATATATTTTTAAGTTTTCTATTTTAAAAGATCAAATATAATATAAAATGTAAATAGCATAGGATTTGAATACAATACTAGTGTTAAAATCATACAAAACGTTCAAATTAATGAATAAAAATATTAAATTAACTTGGGATTTTCCTCAAACAGTCTCAGAATCATCCCAATTTTTGAGGGATGGTTTTAGCATGTTAAATGTTTGTAAGGACACAGAAAACATTAGATCAAATATATAATCAAACATCTACAAAATCATTAAAAATACTATCAAACATTAGCATGGGATCTTCTTCTGCTTGGGGTCTTTCTTATTAATTTGTTAGTAATTAATTGACTTATTGATATAAGTAATGGCTAATAGTGTTATCATGCTAAATGTCTGTAATGACACTGATGGCATATACACTACCGTTCAAAAGTTTGGGGTCAGTAAATGTTTTTTGTCTTTTTTTTTTTTTTTTTTGAAAGAAATGAATAAATTGTTACATTAATAAAAAGTGACATAATAGATTTACATTGCTAGAAAAGATTTATAATTTGAATAAATGTTGTTCTTGAAAGAAAAAAATACAGGTTCAAAAAAAAACTGATAAGTTTCCAAAACTGATAATTCTACTAATATTTCAGAATATCAGAATGATTTCTGAGAGATCATGTGACACTTAAGCCTGGGAAACTGAGTAACAGCTGATGAAAAATCAGCATTGCATCACAGGAATAAATTATATTTTAAAGTACATGAAAATAAAAACCATTATTTTCTATTGTAATAACATTTTGTAATATTACAGTTTATTTTCTGTATTTTTGATAAAATAAATGCAGCCTTGACTTCATTAAAAAAAAATTGCAAGTCTTACTGACCCCAAACTTTTGAACGGTAGTGTATAGACTAGAAACTAATTTATAATGAAGACTCACATTCTTTTGGAAGTTGTCCAGACTGAACTGATTCGGTTTGGGGAAGAATTCGGATCTGTGCATCCGACCCGCATTCAGTATGATGTTTGTTCCTTTCTTCACTTTGTAGCCCTCGATGACATCATCATCCAGCGCCCGGCGCATGGTGAAGTCCACGACCGGATGAAAGCGGAGCGACTCGTTGATGAAGCTCTCCAGAACGTGAAACATGGACAGATGTGAGTGCTGCAGACTCCTGCCAGCTACAAAACACAAACAACCAGAGAAACGCCTGGATCAAACAATCACAACCGAATAATTTATCTTAACATGACAATTCTGTTATTATTTGAACACTTTTATGACATTAAATCATCATTATTTATTCAGTTATTCAGTAAACTTTAAAAGTGTTTTGGTGTCTGTCACTGAATGGAAAAGAGGTAAAGAGGTTGTTTAACAAAATAAGTCAGGTTTGAATTGACTTTAGAAACATGAATAAATGACTCCTTTAACCCTCTGGTTGTGTTCGGATTCCTGTCGCACCTAAATTGTTTCCGGTCAAAAATGACCGGACTCCAAACTACTGCCAGTAAATCTCTCATTATCACCAAATATTGGATTCATTCTTTTTGTCAACTTGTTTTCTTTCATTTAGGACTGGTTTTGTGTTTCTGTTTGCATCTGGTTAATCATAGGCCTCAGTTATCTGAGAGTAGATACCTTGTTTTTTGAGTGAAAACATATATTTTTATGAATAATTTTCACAATAGTAAACAAAAAATTATAAAAATGTACACTGTTTCTCACACTAGTGTGCTTTAATGTTTAATCAGGACGTTTGCTTTTAAATGCTTTTATTTTGTACAAAATTGCAAAAAGTCACATTCGTGGTTTTCCCGGGTCAAAAATGACCGGACTCCAAACAATTGCTTATAAATATTTAACTGTGCTATATTATCACCAAATATTGGATTCATTCTTTTTGTCAACTTGTTTTCTTTCATTTAGGACTGGTTTTGTGTTTCTGTTTGCATCTGGTTAATCATAGGCCTCAGTTATCTGAGAGTAGATACCTTGTTTTTTGAGTGAAAACATATATTTTTATGAATAATTTTCACAATAGTAAACAAAAAATTATAAAAATGTACACTGTTTCTCACACTAGTGTGCTTTAATGTTTAATCAGGACGTTTGCTTTTAAATGCTTTTATTTTGTACAAAATTGCAAAAAGTCACATTCGTGGTTTTCCCGGGTCAAAAATGACCGGACTCCAAACAATTGCTTATAAATATTTAACTGTGCTATATTATCACCAAATATAGGATTCAATCTTTTTGTCAACTTGTTTTCTTTCATTTAGCACTAGCTTTGTGTTTCTATTTGCATCTGATCAATCGTAAGCCTCTTTTATTGGAAAGTAGGCACCTCATTTTTTAATGAAAAAAGCATTTTTTATGAATAATTTTCACAATATGAGATTAAAAAAAAAGAAAAAAAAAGAAAGAAAATTTACACTGTTTCTCACACTAGTGTGCTTTAATGTGTAATCAGGAAGTTTGCTTTTAAATGCTTTTATTTTGTACAAAATTGCAAAAAGTCACACTTGTGGTGTTCCCGGGTCAAAAATGAAAAAAAAAATTGCTTATAAATCTCTCATTATGCTATATTATCACCAAATATAGGATTCAATCTTTTTGTTGACTTGTTTTCTTTCATTTAGGGCTGGTTTTGTGTTTCTGTTTGCATCTGATTAATCGTAAGCCAGAAAGTAGGCACCACATTTTTTTTTTGAATGAAAAAAAGCATTTTTATGTATTTTTATATATTAAATACACTAGTGTGCTTTAATGTTTAATCAGAAAGTTTGCTTTTAAATGCTTTTATTTTGTACAAAATTGCACAATGTCACACCATTTAAAAGTCCTGTTTTTTGTGATCTTCCCCATTCACTTTCAGTGGCCGGCCATTTTTGACAAGTGTGATTTTGTTCAAATTTGTACAAAATTTAGCCATTTAAAAGCAATCCTCCTGATTAAACATGAAATCACACTAGTGTCAGAAACAGTGCAAATTTTCATACTTTTATATCTCATATTGCAAAAATTATTCATAAAAAAATGTTTGTTTGTTTTTTTAACTCAAAAAATTAGGTACCTACTCTCAGATAAATGAGGCCTACAATTAATCAGATGCAAATAGAAACACAAAATCAGTGCTAAATGAAAGAAAACAAGTTGACAAAAGTAATAAATCCAACATTTGGTGATAATATAACAAAATGAGAAATTTATAAGCAATTGTTTGTAGTCCGGTCATTTTTGACCGGGAACACAAGAAGTGTGACTTTTTGCAATTTTGTACAAAATAAAAGCATTTAAAAGCAAACTTCCTGATTAAACATCAAAGTACACTCGTGTGAGAAACAGTCCAAATTTGTTATATTTTTTTTTGTTAAATATTGTGAAATGATTCATAATTTTTTTTTTTCACTCGAAAAAAAAGGTACCTACTCTCAGATATATGAGGCCTACGATTAACCAGATGCAAATAGAAACACAAAACCAGTCCTAAATGAAAGAAAACAAGTTGACAAAAGTAATGAACCCAATATTTGGTGATAATATAACAAAATGAGAAATTTATAAGCAATTATTTGGAGTCTGGTCATTTTTGACTGGCAACACCACAATTGTGACTTTTTGCTGCTTTGTACAAAATAAAAGCATTTAAAAGCAATCTTCCTGATTAAACATTAAAACACACTAGTGTGAGGAATTGGCAAATTTTCATACTTTTATATCTCATATTGTGAAAATTATTTATAAAATGAGAAATTTCTAAGCAGTTGTTGGGAGTCCAATCATTTTTGACCGGGAACACCACAAGTGTGACTTTTTGCAATTTTGTACAAAATAAAAGCATTAAAAGCAAACTTCCTGATTAAACATCAAAGCACACTAGTGTGAGAAACAGTCCAAATGTGTTATATTTTTTTTGTTAAGTATTGTGAAAATTATTCTTAAAAAAACAAAACAAAACAAGGTACCTACTCTCAGATAAATGAGGCCTACAATTAATCAGATGAAAATAGAAACACCAAATCAATGATAAATGAAAGAAAACAAATTGACAAAAAGAATAAATCCAATATTTGGTGATAATATAGCAAAATGAGAAATTTATAAGCAATTATTTGGAGTCTGGTCATTTTTGACCGGCAACACCACAGTTGTGACTTTTTGCTGCTTTGTACAAAATAAAAGCATTTAAAAGCAATCTTCCTGATTAAACATTAAAGCACACTAGCGTGAGGAATTGGCAAATTTTCATACTTTTATATCTCATATTGTGAAAATTATTCATAAAATGACTTTTTGCAATTTTGTACAAAATAAAAGCATTTATCTTCCTGATTAAACATTAAAGCACAATCGTGTGATAAACAGTACAATTTTTAATAATTTTTGGTTAAATATTGTCAGATAAATGAGGCCTAAATGAAAGAAAACAAGTTAACAAAAAGAATGAAATCCTATATTTTTGACCGGGAACACCACAACTGTGACCAGATAAAATAAAACCCACAAAAATGTATGAAAATAAACAGTTTTTTGAGAAGTACTTATACCCTGTGTGAAAAAAGTCAGTAAGTTTGAGTCCATTGCAATAACGTAAACTAGTATTTTTGGGGAAAATAATCAATCAGAGAGTTAAAGAACAATGGCTGAATCTTATCTCAAACCTAAGACAGTGTCCATTTCCTGCAGGATCTTCAACTCGACGTCCGGATTCTGTTTGAGCAACAGCAACATGAAGAACAGACTGATAGAGAGAGTATCTGGAGCTGCAATCACCATCTCCAACACACACTGCCTGACATTCTCAGCACTCAGCTCCCCGTGGCTCTAAACACACACACACAGGTCAGTTATCCTCATACATGTTTCAGAGGTGTGTTGGACACACTGACATGTCTCATTCACCTGAGCGAATATCAGTTGTGCTGTGAAGTCAAGCTGGTCGAGTTTTTCTGCACGCGTCATCTGAACTCTCTTCTGCTCGATCAGAGCCGCAATGGCGTCCTGCAACTCCTGACTGAAACATACACACACATATATAAATACACTTTTCAAAGCCTTTACAAATGTCTTATGAAATCTTATCAACTCACGCATCTCTCTTGTGCTTCCTGTGCAGCCAGTCCAATCTGAAGTACACATCAGGTTTGATTAACACTGTCTGCCAGGTGTCAAAATATTTATGAATCTTCTGAAGCAGATCATGCTCTACAATACAGCATATACATATATAATGAAAATGCAATGTATATTAGATACTAAAATTGCAATATTAACCATATGACCACAAGCAATAGCCATGCTCTTAAGCACATTATTTAGGATTGCATCATGCCAGTATGCATAGCATATAAACATGTTATGGTAAGATTTAATACATCAAACTGATTATTAAATGTGACTAAAGTGTCTAGTATATAGTAGGGGAGAGTGGGGTAAGTTGAGCCAGTGGGTAAGTTGAGCCACCCCTTGTATCTTGGCTACTGTACACTTTTACTGTCTGGGAATCACACATAATTTCTGCCAGACTGTGAAAAGGAGAAACACATAGGCACCTGTTTTACTTTAAAAATTGTTTTTGGCTTGTCAAAGTAAAATTTTTGCATCACAGATGTAATGGCTGTTACATCAAAGCACATTTATCCAGATCTAAAAATATTTCTGATGCATATAGGTGATTTTGCAACATATAAAACCATGCAAATCATTTAGCTAAATATTAGCCTGAATTGGTAAGATAGCCAGTGTTTTTCCAAAATGCTAGCTATGGGGCAAAGTGAGCCAAATGCTGTGGGGTAAGTTGAGCCAACACTTTTACTTACACCCCACCATAAGACACTGAAGTTAAGTTACATCTCTGAAGTATAAACTGGTATTTGAATGTGATATTAGTTTTTCATATATACATATTATTTGTAGTTTATTTGATATGAACAGTGCACCATATCCTTCTCTGAGAACCAGAAGATGCTTTTTATCACATTATAATCAAATATATCTTTCCACCTATAGCCCCTAATGGTCTGTTGGATATTGCCAAGAATCTTTTGACAAAAATGTTTATTAGTTTCAGTGACATTTATTCTTTCATTTTTAATTACGTTTTTATTTCATTTTACTCAACAAACTCTTTAGTCTGTTTTAGGGAAGGTTAAAACTTTGGTGTTCTGCGTATTGTTTCAGAAACTCAAACAATTAAAGATTTAATTGGTTTTATTTTAAGTTAGCTTTAAGATAAGAAATATGACTGTTTGTAAAATGAAATGTGATTATTAAGCTAGTTTTTTAAAACAAAAAATCACATGGGTTTGAATCAGACTTGGTCAGGTCTTACCCACTGACTTGGGTCAACTTACCCCTAACCTGAGCCACAGGAACACTTTTATTATAAGAATCCATAATTTTAGAACCCTTTGTAATAGATACATTCTGATCATTTTTACTGTACTTCTGCCTCATTTTCCCTTATCTTGATGACCACATGAGTAAGAAATGGCTCATCTTACCCCACTCCTCCCCTATGTGTTCATCTAAGTGACTGACCATTGAGAGGGACTCCCAGAAACAGTCTGTTGGAAATGTCCACCACAATGCAGCGCAGTAAGTTGAGGATGTCCACCTGTCCTCGAGCATCCGTCATGTGAGACAGATCATCCAGGTGTGTGTTTGTGGAAGTGATGCAAATCTCCAAAGTCCTCTGAAGCCCTGGACCTGTGAGAGCTGATGCACACACACACGGCCATGCATTTGAATCAGCCTGTCCTCCTTCAAAACAGCATAACATGCATATTATAAAAAGCATGCCCACCTTTAGCATAAAAGGTCCGGACTTTCTTCCAGAGTGCCACATTTGAGTTGAATATGATGCCCTGTTCATGCATCCCGATACACTGCAGACCCAGTTTGCTCCCAAAGCGTGAGGTGTACAGAGATCTCCTCAACACATGATACACAGCAGATGACCTGAGACACACAGCATATAGAGAAACTCATGCCACATTTGGATTCATTTATTCAGGAACATTCTATGATTTGGTGATGCTGATATATTCTGTAACTTTTAGAAAAAGAAGTGCCATTAATTGTTTTGAATTTGACTTGTAGTGCACTTCAAATCTTAAAAGTATGTTAAGAAATAGATGTTTAAAAAGTGCACTTTGTAGTAATGTAAGAAGAATTGACTAACATATTAAAGCACATGGAAAGATCTTGGTTATTGTTATTCAACATTAAATTTAAAGTTCATCATTGTAATTCATCATTACATATAGATAAATGGCATTCAAGTTCCAATGCAAGTGATATATAAATATATTTCAGCAAAAAATGCTTTTCTTAGATTTCCAGACAAAATTCTTAAATCAAAGTCAATTTTTTCTGTCTTGTTTTCAGAAAAAAGAAGTCCAAATTAAGTGAGTTTTTGCTTAAAATAAAATAATAATCTGCCAAAATAATCTGCCAGTGGGGTAAGCAAAATAATCTTCTTTCAAGCAGAAAACTAGATTATTTTGCTTACCCCCATTGGCACAGTATTTTGCTTGTTTCAAGCAAAAACTCTCTTAATTTTAACTTTTTTTTTTCTGAAAACAAGACACTAATTTTTACTTGTCTAGAAAATCCTTCTTGATTTAAGAATGTTTAAATATTTTTGGCTGGAAACAAGACACAAAATCTAAATAAGAAAAGCATTTTTGCAGTGAATGTCTGGCAGTGTATTGGCAGGACACTTTAATCATATTTCAAACCGACAATAGAATTACGAAATGACATACAAAGATGCACTTTTTAAGTTCAACTAACTGCATTTAATATCAATCCCTACTATAATACAGTTTTCCCCATTATAAATAACATGCAGTCGAATGCCTCAATAAGATTGCATTCAGTTTGCACAAGTGTTTTCTTTTAAAGTATATAATTTTTTAATAATACTCTTTTGAAAAGTACACTAAAGTGTAAATGTGTGCACTGCAAAAAAGGCTTAGCTTACTTAGCATTTTTGTCTTGTTTCTAGTCAAAATATCTGAAAATTCTTAAATTAAGATGCATTTACTAGTTAAGCAAAATGATCAGTGTTGGAGTAACGCATTACAAGTAACCCATGTTATGTAATAATATTACTTATTTCAAGTAACTAGTAAAGTAACGCATTACTTTTTAATTTCCAAGAAAATATCTGAGTTACTTTTTCAAAAAAGTAACACCAGTTACTTTTTGTTTTCTTTATGTATTTAATCCCATTTTATTAACCAGTGACTTTGCTGCTGACCTTTGATCCAATTCAACTGTACACTGCAAAAATACTTCTAAGTAAGAAAAGCATTTTCTCAATTATTTTTTTCTAAAAAAAAAATATATATATATATTTACTTGTCTATAAAATCTTTATTTTATTAAAATATTAAAATATTTAATATAACTTTAAAATATTTTGGCTGAAAACAAGACAAAAAATCTAAGTAAGAAAAGCATTTTTTGCAGTGTACTAATAAGCAAAACTTACTTTAGATTAACTAACATTGGTGCTTTTTTTCTCATTGCAGAAGAGTGTTGAACTTTCTATTCCTACAGTTCTACTGTACAGACGTCAATTTAATTTTCCTTTAGCTTTAGGCTTATTCACTTCATTACATTTTGGTGTAAAAGGGCTTTTACATTTGCTAAGATTTTAATGTTTTTATATTCAAAACAAACAAGCAAGCCCTGCCCAGATTTGAAAAGTAATGCAAAAGTAATATAAAGCATTACTTTCCATAAAAAGTAACTAAGTAACATAATTAGTTTACTTTTTTAGGGAGTAACGCAATATTGTAATGCATTACTTTTAAAAGTAACTTTCCCCAACATTGAAAATGATATACGATATTTAGTCTTGTTTCCAGGGGGACAAAACTCTATAAAATTAAATGCATTTTGCGTAGAACAAGACTAAATATCTTACGTCATTTTGCTTATCTAGTAAATACATCTTAATTGAATCATTTTTAGATATTTTGACTAAAACAAAGACAAAAATACTAAGTAAGATAAGCTTTTTTTTGCAGCGTGTCAGGACTTACCTGCTCAAGATGAGGGTTTCCTCACCATTGATCCAGACCCGGACAATGTCTCCGTATTTATTGTTGTAGTAGTTGCTGGCAGTGCCGATCCCAGACCAGATGAACCGACAGTAAGAGAGAACTGGACCCAGACCCAGGAGGAAACAAGGACCTGAATGAAACAAATTGCACCATTGAAAAACTCATTATATTATTACATATTAACAGTGCACAAATTGTGTTTAACCTACAGAATACAAACATGCAAACATTTGATGATTTATTGGTATTTAAAGTTTATAATGGTAAAGTATGTGTTGAAGTCACTTTTGACGCTATCAATTCGAGTCTGTGTTTGGCCGAATTTTTTCCTACCTTTTCAAATCAGATATCACGTCGGAAAGGCATGTATTTTTAATAATACTGAAGGAAATAATTGAAACGTTGAACTTAGGGATTTATTGTCCCAATAAGGTGACAACCATTTAAAAATTTGAATAAAAACTATAATTTACACTCAATATGTTATTATTACATGGTGTTTTATACTGTACTCCAATGCTGAGGTGCAGATAATTTTCAATATTTGCAATAAGTAGTATAAAGAGCAGAAAATCCCACTATTTGCGCTTATACACACTACCAGTCAAAAGTTTGGACACACACTCTAAATTAATGTTTTTTAAACAAGTCTCTTATGCTCATCAGGGCTGCATTTATTTGATAAAAAATACAGAAAAAACCCAGCAATATTGCAAAATGTTATTACAATATAAAATATTTTTTATTATTATTATTATTATTATTATTATTTTAATATGCTTTACAATATAATTTATTCCTGTGATGCAAAGCTGAATTTTCATCAGCTGTTACTCCAGTCTTAAGTGTCACGTGATCCTTCAGAAACCATCCCACACTGCAAAAAATGCTTTTCTAGCTTAGATTTTTTTGTCTTGTTTCCAGCCGAAATATCTAAAAATTCTTAAATCAAGAATTATTTTCTAGACAAGTACACATTAATGTCTTGTTTTCAGAAAAAAGAAGTTCAGGTTAAGTGAGTTTTTGCTTGAAACAAGCAAAATAATCTGCCAATGGGGTAAGCAAAATAATGTAGTCTTCTGCTTGAAATAAGATTATTTTGCTTACCCCACTGGCAGATTATTTAGTTTGTTTCAAGCAAAACCTTACTTAATTTTGACTTTTTTTTTCTGAAAACAAGACAATAATTTTTGTCTAGAAAATCCTTCTTGATTTAAGAATTTTTTGATATTTTGTCTAGAAACAAGACAAAAAATCTTAGCTAGAAATGCATTTTTTGCAGTGTAATATGCTGATTTATTATTAGAATTATCAATGTTGGAAACATTTGTGCTGACAAATATTTTTTTGCAACCTGTGATTCTTTTTCCAGGATTCTTTGAAGAATAACAAGTTAAAAAGAACAGCATTTATTAAAAATATATAACTTTTCTAACAATGTAAATCTATGCTATCACTTTTTATTAATTTAACACATCCTTGGTGAATAAAAGTATTAATTTCTTTCAAAAAAAAAGAAAAAATTTACTGACCCAAAACTTTTGAACAGTAGTGTATATTGTCAGAAAACCTTTCTATTTTAAATAAATGCTGTTCTTTTTTAACCTTTTATTGATGAAAAATTCTGAAAAAAGTATCACAGGTTCCAAAAAATAAATAAATAAATAAATAAAATCCAGCTCTGGTAATAAATCAGCATATTAGAATGATTTTTGAAGGATCATGTGACACTGAAGACTGGAGTAATGATTCCAGAAATTCAACTTTAATTAAAGATATAAATTAAATTTTAAAGCATATTAATATAGAAAAACATTGATTTACATCGTAATATGATTTCACAATATTACATATTTCTCAGTATTTTTGATCAACTGAAAACAGCCTTGATAAGCATAAGAAACTTCTTCCAAAATTTAAATGAGAGGGTGTGTCCGAACTTTTGACTGGTAGTGTATATATATGCCTCCTTTTTTAAAAACATTTTAAAACACTGCACACCATCTACCCAAAATGTGGATAGCGCAGTCACTAACACAAGATAAAAAGGCAAAACACCACATGACCATCAGTTCAAAAATGTATTTGTTTTGCATTTGATAAAGAAAATGCTGTGATCACAAAATAATAACAGACAAGAAACCCTACTGACCCGGCATGCTGTCTTTCTCCGGTCGATGGTGTCTGACGGCCAGCAGCAGGCAGAGGAACAGCAGCAGTAGTGTGGCTGTGGCTCCACATGCATTGTCTTGGGCAGCGTCAGTGCTGTTATGGGCCCCTTGAATCAGAAGATCCATCGCAGCCTCGCTGAGATGCACCGTCTTCATTCTGCAGGGCTGGAGAAGTTCACCTGAGATTTCGATTTCTTCAGCGCTGCCGACATACACTTTTATATGCGTGTGGTTGCACGGGATTGGATCAGGATAAACCAAAAGTCAAAATAAAAACTCCTCAGCACAGCCTTGCGTGCTCCGTGTGTCCTTCAGCATCAGTTTCCAAAACATTATCCCCACACTCCAACGAACCCTCTCAGCTGTTCCGAACTCATCTATGCATCTTTTCTTTAAGACATCAAAGACTTTAGGAGATACGAGCCATCTGCGGCACAACCTTGAGTCATTTCACAGCCACTCCAGCTCAAAAAAAAAGTCCTTCAGACTTCAGGCTGTTGACTTAAACCCCTAATACCTAAGTATTATTACTGTTAGTTTTCTCAACAATTGGACAATAAAACAAATGTGTTGTCTTTCATGTTAAATTCTTGCTTTTAGAATAATAACACCAGCATTGAGGAAAGTTACTTTTAAAAGTAATGCATTACAATATTGTGTTACTCCATAAAAAAAGTAACTAATTGCGTTACTTAGTAACTTTTTATGGAAAGTAATGCATTATGTACCTTTTGCATTACTTTTAAAATCTGATCAGGGCTTGTTTGTTTGTTTTGAATATAAAAAATGTTTGATTTTTAGCAAATGTAAAAGCCCTTTCACACAAAAAGTGAAATGAATAAGCCTAAGGCTGAAGGAAAAGTAAATGTAATTCACATATGTACAGTAGAACTGAAACATATGAGAAAAATGAAGCACAAATGTGACCCTGGATGACAAAACCAGTCTTAGGTTACACGGGTATATTTGTAGCAATAGCCAAAAATACATTGTATGGGTCAAAATTATCGATTTTGCTTTTATGCCAAAAATCATTAATATATTAAGTAAAGATCATGTTCCATGAAGATATTTTGCAAATTTCCTACTGTAAATATATCAAAACTTAATTTTTTATTAGTAATATGCATTGCTAAGAGCTTTAAAGGCAATTTTCTCAACATTTCGTTTTTTTTTTTTTTGCGCCCTCAGATTCCAGATTTTATCCTAACAAACCAAACATCCCCGAAAAGCTTATTTACTCAGCTTTCAGGTGATGTATAAATCTCAATTTTGAAAAATTGACACTTAAGACTGGTTTTGTGGTCCGAGGTCACAATTGTTAGTTAATCTAAAGTAAGTTTTGCTTATTAGTATGGTTGAATTGGATCAACAAAGGTCAGCAGCAAAGACATTGGTTAATAAAATGGGATTAAATGCATAAAGGAAGCCAAAAGTAACTGGTGTTACTTTTTGACAGATATTTTCTTGTAAATGAAAAAGTAATGCGTTACTTTACTAGTTAATTGAAAAAAGTAATCTGATTACATAACTCACGTTACCCCCAACACTGAATAAGACACTATTGGAGCTATTACCAGTCAAATGAACAACCATGGGACAGATAAATGCAATTAAAATAGCACAAATGGTATTTCATGTTTTAAACATAAAATATACTAAAATATAGAACCATGAAATTTTCAAAAATTAAGCAATACTTTAAACATGAAACCAAAAGTAACTGTGACTCCACTGAATCATTCATTCAGCTAATTGCTTCAGAACAGCTGATTCTTTCAGAGCAAATCAAGTGACTTTATAAATAAATGTCTCTATAAATGGAATCACTGATTCAAAAAAAATGTTTAGATGAAAAGGTTCTGCTGGGTTTTGATTTTTTGTAAACAAAATACTGAGGGAAAAAAAGACAATATTGACTTTAACTATAATGTTTTGTCTAAAATGTATGTCACTTCGTATAAACTTAAACATAGCCCATTTATTTGCTCATTTAATTCTTCATTTGTTTAATATATACCACTGGATAAAGTGCAGACATGTATTTCAAAAACAGACATTCTGACCTAAACTGTACAGATGGCCACCTTACCCAGAATGCCTGTCTTAAATCCATGATTAATTATTATTATTATTTTATTATCAACTTTCTTATTCAGTCTTAAAGCATCAAGACCATTTTTAATAGTTTTCAGCAGTCAATTTAAAACAAATTGTTACAATGAACACAAAAGCCATTTTGTGTCTTCAGTTTGCCCTCTTTGTGTGTGTCTATCAGATTGAGAGATGTTGTGAATTCACTGAACGCCCACTTTCTTCGCTAAGGAATTTATGGAAATAAGATGACATCTTTTGCTTGGAGCAGTCTGGCATTTTCTGTGAAAAGGGAGGACGCCTCATAGTTCATGTGCATATACACACATTCATTCCCTCACGTTGAACATCTCATCGCACATGTTACTGACGTAACTTTCCCCATCTGTTTCCTCACTTTGATTCATAGTTATGATGTTGAATAATTAAATGCAGGCCAATATTTTATGGCAGCAGCTTAAAGGCTAAACCCCTGAGGGTTTAAATAGATGTTGCTGGGTAAAGGCCCAAATGGGGGTTATTTGAACCATTGTAACTTCAGGTTAATCACACTGTAAAAAACTATTTGCTGAGTCAACTTTAAATAATTTGTTACCTGGCTGCCTTAAAATTTTAAGTTCAGTCAACTTGAAAAAAGTTTAGTCAACTTGAAATGTTATGTTTTACTAAGTGACAACTTGGATGTTTAAGTTAATTCAACTTAAAATTTTAAGGCAGCCAAGTAACAAACACAGCTGTTAAGTTTAATAAACTATTTTTTTAGTTTAGTCAACGCGATTATCTAAGTTGTCACTTAGTACATTATCATTTCAACTTGCATAAACTTATTTGAGTTGACTGAACTTAAAATTTTAAGGCAGCAGGGTAACAAATTATTTTGAGGTTGACTCAACAAATTGTGTTTTTTGTTTTTACAGTGGCAGGGGAGCTGAAGCTGTAATGTTAGTATGCATTTCAGTACCTTAAATAAGAAACCACTGGCTAAATATCAACTAACCTACATAACTGTGTGAAAAAGGCGATCACCCAGGCAAAACAGGCATCAATGTGTGGCTGCAAAGGTGATTTTAGCATGTTTAATCCTATGTTTCTGCGATTTTTTAAGTACAACTTAAAAAAATAAATACAATATATATAACAACATATGTGACCCTGGACCACAAAACCAGTCATAAGTGTCAATTTTTTGTAATTGAGATTTATACATCATCTGAAAGTTGAATAAATGAGTTTTCCATTGATGTATGGTATGTTACGATGTTTGGCCGAGATACAACTATTTGAAAATCTGGAATCTGATGGTGCAAAAAAATAAAAATATCGAGAAAATCACCTTTAAATTTGTCCAAATGAAGCTCTTGATGTATATTACTAATCAAAAATTAGGTTTTGATATATTTACAGTAGGAAATTTACAAAATATCTTCATGAAGCATGATCTTTACTTAGTATACTAAAGTTTGTGAAATAAAAGAAAAATCTATAATTTTGACCCATACAATGTATTTTTGGCTATTGCCACAAATATACCCCAGCGACTTCAGACTGGTTTTGTGGTCCAGGGTCACATATTTAGCTAATTTACTTGTAATTGATATTTATTAGTTTAACTGACTTGAGTTGTATATTGAGTGAGTACGTAGAGGTGTAAGAGGGAATTTTCTTGGATGTCAGAATCTCAGGGTGGTCTTAAAGATTTTGACCTTTCGAACATCCAGCAACATTACACACTACGTATTTAGGGCTGGAATGTCTTTCTCGGAAAGAAACAAGTAATCTTTAATTCATCGGAGAACAAAGTGTCCCTGAAAGCCATATGTCGTCACTTCAATAAGGCCTTTGTGGTCCTTGAGTTTCGCAATTCTTCGCAAAAAGTTGTTTATCCCCTTTAGAAAAATCTGTGGGCAGGAAGCCACAAGGAAGGGAATTGTGGGTACTGTCAACCATAAATTTACAGATCATTTACATTGATATTCCGAGCTGGTGCTTCTGACAAAGACAGCTAAGGAAGTGCTTATGCGGATAAATGCGTTTGAAATATATATTTGTGACAAATCTCAATAAGTACAGGTTCTTTTTTCGTGATCATGTCCATCTTCTGAATTACTTTAGCAGCTCATCATCGTACACCTAGCATCCCAAGGAGAGTGTGTGTTGATCTCTATGATGGTTGTGTGTTCAGCTCAGCGAAAGCAATGCTAGCCGTACGACTGCTGTGGGATGACGTTTGTTCGGTTTCTCATGGGGAGTGCCAAGCAACAGAGAATAACAGCAATGTTTGATACAACGCACAGGGAGAGAAGCCAAACCACATCCCTTCACTGAACACAGTCCAATGCCCACTCAGCTGACCTCTCTGAGGTCTGAAGGCCTGTTTTATAAAAATATTGCATATATAGCAAGTATCTTTTTTTTTTTATTATTTTACACTGTTTAATAATTACTCTTCATATAAAATGTGATTTTATTGAAAGGACAATATTACATAAAGCCATTCTATTGCAAGAAAAGTTTGGTGTTCCACAGGATTTAGGCAATATTGTTGTAGAGGAGTACAACAATATTGTACTCCTCCTAGTAGAATTAACTGATTGTTACATTGTTGGATTTTGTGTAAAGTAAAATGTGTTATTTTGTCATTTGAAGTATTCTGATGTATCATTTATTTTTCATCAGACAAAAGCTGATTGGTTTTAATTGATTCCAATTATGTAACATATGCATTACCTCCAATGCTGATACTGAATACCTTAACCCATTTTTGTCCATTTCAGTTTTGCCTGTATTAATGCTAACTACATACATTTTGGCTCAGGTGTGTAATTTTATTGGAACTGTAATATTTCACCCTCAATTCCTTTAATAAATCTATTTTATACATAGGTACCAAAAATAGTTCCTCTCAGCACCTTTTGGACAAAAATGTCCTCATTGAAACTCATTAAAACCACAATTTTTAATCCTAGGGCCATTTACTATAAAATGATGCAATATTTGTTAACAGGCTTTTATTCTGTTAGCAAGGCTTCACAATTTAAATTTTGACTACTTTTTACTAGATGGTGCTATTATTTCAAGCATGGCATATAAAGCTCAAATTCCATTTTTATTTTAATATTTTGATTTTAGATATATTGCTTTGATTTTCTATCAGTTTCTGAGATCAAAATATATTTTAAGTAAAATTTCTCATAAATAATTTTATAAACTTAAACTTTTTTGGTTTCATTTTTTAATTTTTTTAACTTCAACAATAATCTGCCAAGGGTCTTCTCTTAAATAAGACCTAACTTAAGTCTGTACTTCCAAGCTTCAAATTTTTAGGACAGTTTTTTGACATGGACATTTTTGTCCATTAACTTTTAAAAATTGATGCTCAATGGTTAAATAGAGTTTGAGTTAATTTAATGAGCAGTCACTCAAAGAATTATAATCATATGTGACCCTGGAGGACGAAACCAGTCTTAAGTGTCAATTTTTCAAAATTGAGATTTATATATGTTCTGAAAGTTGAATAAATAAGCTTTCCATTGATGTATGGTTTGTAAGGATCGGACAATATTTGGCTGAGATACAACTATTTGAAATCTGGAATCTGAGGGTGGAAAAAAATAAAGATATTGAGAAAATTGCCTTTAAAGTTGTCCAAATTAAGTACTTAGCAATGCATATTACTAATCAAAAATTAAGTTTTGATACATTTACAGTACAAAATTTACATAATATCTTAATGGAGCATGATTTTTACTTAATATCCTAATGATTTTTGGCATAAATTTTGTTTTGATAATTTTGACCCATACAATGTATTTTTGGCTATTGCTACAAATATACCCCAGCGACTTAAGACTGGTTTTGTGGTCCAGGGTCACATATCCTAATCACTGACACTCTTTATTGACAAGATTAGATTGCCAGTTTTACACATTCAGAATTTGACTGACCTCCAAAAAAATACAAATAAAAACCTGAGCTAAAAACAGATTTATGGTTAAAGACAATTAACCTCTTACAAGACATATGGCAACTGTTTATCAATGACGTTGTACCCAAATAACTACTTAAAGGCCAGAAAATAAAACCTGACTGAACTGATATGACCTTTACACTCCTCTCAGCATAAGCGCATACTCCACACATGCTCTACCGAGCTTGGATACCTTGTTTCTTGTTTGCGTGATCACACAAACCCAACCAAGGAGCGTGTAGCTCAGCTTGTATGTTTTATCTGGCAATGACCTACAGCTGCAGGGCAAAGGACCACAAAACACAACTGACTCCACAGATTAAAGCAGCAGTGCACCAACATTTATCAAGAGGAATCATCTTTCTTTTAATGCACAAATCATCCATCTGTGCACGACAGGATTGTATTAATTTGTTAAATTATTATTGTACAGCCATTACTAGCAGTGCGTGTCATTTCCGATTATAATGAGTGCATGTATTTCACATTCATTATATAAGCACAGAAAGTGAAGACCGTCTCAATGTGAGTGAGGTGCTAACCGATATCAGATCAAAACCCGAATTAAAAACTACAGAAGTGGGTCATGTTGCGTGATATGGGCACTATAAGAATTGCATGTCAGGCCTTTAACTCCACAACTAGCCTCAGTTCCCCTCAAGGGTCTTGGCTCCTTTAGCCGCTGACATTTACTCACTCTGACAATCACCTTGGAGCTGAACTGAACTTTTTTTGTCAGTATTATTTGTTCCATTGTCTCAGATTTGGTTTTACATTCAGATTTTGTCTGTAAAAATGCTTAGCACATGTTCTAATGATATATACACTATATTGCCAAATGTATTGGGGCACCCCCTTCTAATGAACAGGTTTGACTACTTTAATTATTTCCATGAGTAGGCCTACTACTCTTAATGTTTAAGCATATAATGATATTCTAGGGAATTGTGTCCTTCTAATTTTATAGCAAAAAGTTTGGACAGGACCCTTTTTTATTCTAACATGACAATGCCTCTGTGTATAAGGCAAGGTTCATAGAGAAATGTTTGATTGAGTCAGTGTGGAAGAACTTGATTGGTCTGCATAAAGCCAAGTCCTAATCCCAGCTGAACACCTCTGGTGTGACTTTAAATGCAGACCTTGAGCCAAGAACTCCACCAGAGTTACCAAACACCAATGACTTGTGCATACACTTCTTCTTTAGAACAGAAAAAGCCGCTTCCAGAGCTGTAGCAACAAAGATGGAAGCATAATTTAAAAATTGTATTTCCATCTCTGTTCCTTCAGTTTTGGAAGTGTCTAAAATGGCTGTACCCATATGCACAAGTCACTGGTGTTTGGTGATGAGTTTTCGGCTCAAGATCTCCATTTAAAGTCACACCAGAGGTGTTCAGCTGGGATTAGGACTTGGCTCAAGTTCTTCCACACTGATGAATCAAACATTTCTCTATGAACCTTGCCTTATACACAGAGGCATTGTCATGTTAGAATAAAAATTAGATGCAAACAATTCCCTAGAATATCATTATATGCTTAAACATTCAAACCTGTTCATTAGAGGGGGGTGTGCCAATACTTTTGGCAATATAGTGTGTATATACTGTATATGAAGAGTTCAGATGCAAAACAAGCTAAAAGCCATCTCGGTCAAAAATGAGATAATGATACTGAATGAATGCTCTTGACGCATATTATACATCCATCAAATACTTTTACTTCAAACTCGCTAAAATCCCACCCTCAGCCCAGTCAGAAGTACCAGTACTTACATAGAAACCTATACATCTGAGCCTGATAAAAATGCATTTTTTAAAGAAAGATGTCGGATGGATTTAGGCTTTTGCATCTGAACTCTTCATATATATATATATACTACACATCTGGACAGTCTTGGTAGAACTGAAATCTCACTGTGGCTCTCAGCATGTCTAGTGTTCTTCCACATCATTGACTGTTGGTGTGGATGTGGATTATGCCGGTCGGCCCACGGTCATGCTGAAGAATGGACTCTACTGCATATAAATCAGGTGACTGCACAAGTGGGGGGTTCTTCTCCAGCGCATCAGCCGAGCAGACCTCAGTCGCACACAGACTCGACTCCAAACAAGGACCGCAATTGTCTTCTCGCATGCAGAGTCTGTCCTTTTTTAGGGGAATATTAAAAAACTTTTATTATTCAGTTGTACTTTTAAAAGTGTGGCTTGGTTAGTTGTGCTTTGCGGTTTTTGAGTGGTTTTCTGAATTAAAGTCAGAATGCTGGATCCATTGGCTGAGTTGAGAAGAACCGGAGGCTTTCGTCAGTGTGGCGGCCGGTTGTCCTGGCAGGTGCGTTTGATCTTGTACAGCGTCTGCGTGCTGACGGTAATCAACTGTGCCGGCCTGGTTCTGCTCCTGGTTCAACAGAGAGAGCTGTGGGCTCATCTGACTGAAGTGGAGAGGCAGATGGTGGAGATCTCTCAGAGCTCTGTGGTGGAGTTCATGACGCAGGTGAGCGAAGATGAGGGAGAGTATCAATACCCAAGAAACAAACGCAGACGGCAGCATCGAGGTACGCGACCCTTCGAGGAGCACGAGGGTAGTGTGGGAGAGGAAGTCTTGGGAGATTTCCAGTATCAGTATCCACAGACGCATGGGCCGGTTTACCAGCACAAAACAGAAGAGCAGGATGGAATGATGATGATGATGACATACTCCATGGTGCCAGTAAGAAACTTATACTGACATGATTGATTTAAGTAGATTTCATTTTAATTTTACACTGTGGACAAAATGTGAACAGTATCAACTGGAGTCTGTTTTTCAGTTTTTTCCAGACTGATGTAACTATTTTGAGGTGGAGGGGGAATTGACTGTTGTTTATTTTTATTTTTTTAGATATCAATCATTCAGTTTTAAAAACCATAAAACATAAAGCAGATAACCTGATGATAGCTATATGTTACCCTGGACCACAAAACCAATCATAAGGGTACAAATTGTGATTTATACATCATCTGAAGGCTGAATAAAAAATGGTCAAGATATGACTATTTGAAAATCTGGAATCAGAGGGTGCAAAAACAAATATTGTCAAAATATTATCAAACTATTGAGAAATCGCCTTTAAAGTCGTCCAAATAAAGTTCTTAGCAATGTATATTACTCATCAAAAAATTATGTTTTGATATATTTACGGTGAAAATGTACAAAACATGATCTTTACTTAATATCCTAATGATTTTTGGCATAAAAGAAAAATCAATCAATGTATTTTGGCATTTAATATACAGATATACTCTGGTTTTGTGCTCCAGGGTCCCAAATAGAGTTATATACCTAATAGTAAAGTATTTTTCTTTATATCAGTACTTGAACTGTATCCAGGTAAACCATCTGAATTACCTGATGGAAACAGGATGGAAATGTTTTTTTGTTTTTTTTTTCAAATAAAAATTTTATGTTTTATTGTACATCAGTGGAAAAGTCTTTTATAAATGTCTACAAACTACATTATCTGTCAAGTTTACAGACATTTCTAATCCTAAACCACAAGAGAATGCAATGCGTAATAGAAAATATGAGTAAAACAAAATATGAAATGATTTTTTCTATTATCTGGAGATAATTTGTCTACTTACAAACAAGAAAACGAAAATGCTCCTTTAAATTTGTTCATTTTGCTCCAGTGGTTACATAATCAGATTCTTCTAGAACATTCTTCAACAAAGACCTGACTACAAATTTATGTTTCAGGTTAAAATTCTTCTGGACATTTGCAACAGTACTAAAGGAGTCTGTCTGACTGGTGAGCATTATGATCTATTGGGTCATTTTTCCATTTTCACAATCTCCTGAAATTATTGTCTCCAAGTTTACAGTTTGCTTTGATTTTGACTTTCACAGGGCCACCTGGACCACCAGGAATTCCAGGTAGGAAACCAATTATTCTAATGTTGTTATTTTTACTATTACTTTTCACTTCAACATTTTGTTTAATCCATTGTGGTACTTGCCATTTCTTTGTACTTAATTGTGAACGTTGTTAACAATGTCTGAGTCATTCCAAATAATATGTTACTTGAATAATCTTACTTTATGGAATTCCAGGTTTGCCGGGTGTGGACGGTGTGCCAGGATATAATGGAACGGATGGAATTCCAGGGTTGCCAGGAGAGCCTGGAGCACATGGAAAACGAGGAAAAAGAGGTCAGCTACTGTATACGCAAAAGAACACGGAAAATCCATCCATCATGCACATGAATGAATACTGTCAAAAAGGTCTTCTGAAAGAAAATGTCCTCCTTTCAAACCTCTTCTCGAAAATTCAGCTGTTTCTATGGCTTTCATCCTCCACTAAAGAAGAGGAGAGGGGAATTTTATCCTGCTTCAGCCGCACAGCATGATTCAAAGAGACTCAGAGATCTCCCACTGAATAAAGCAGAACTCATGATAAGAGCTGACTGACTGCTCTGTTTTGAGAGCACAAGAGCCCACAGACATTCTAGAAGTGTCATTCAGCAAATCAATTATGAAGAAACTGAATGAAATTCTTTGTATCAGAAAACATTTGAACACGTTTTATGATGACTTCATAACTTAGGGTTAACTTTTTGAATTTGAAGATCAGGGTAAATTTAACTTATTTTGTCTTCTGGAAAACATGTAAGTATCTTCTGTAGCCTCTGAAAAGGCAGCACTAAATGAAAAAAGATATATATACTGTATATATACACTACCGTTCAAAAGTTTGGGGTCAGTAAATGTTTATTCATTCTTTTTTTTTTTGAAAGAAATTAATAAATTGTTACATTAATAAATTATTAATAGATTATAATAGAAATATTTTTAGATTAAAAATTAATAGATTTACATTGCTAGAAAAGATTTATAGTTTGAATAAATGTTGTTCTTGAAAGAAAAATATACAGGTTCAAAAAAAAAAAAAAACATTGGTTTCCAAAACTGATAATTCTACTAATATTTCAGAATATCAGAATGATTTCTGAGAGATCATGTGACACTTAAGCCTGGGAAACTGAGTAACAGCTGATGAAAAATCAGCATTGCATCACAGGAATAAATTATATTTTAAAGTATATGAAAATAAAAACCATTATTTTCTATTGTAATAACATTTTGTAATATTACAGTTTATTTTCTGTATTTTTGATAAAATAAATGCAGCCTTGACTTCATTAAAAAAAAATTGCAAGTCTTACTGACCCCAAACTTTTGAACGGTAGTGTATTTAGGCAAAAAAGGACAAACTTATACATCTCCATTCTGTCCAAAGTTTTCACTCCCCGGCTCTTAAGTTCCACAAGCAAGTGATTTTTTTTATGCACACGTCTGCTAAATGATTAAATGTAAATGTAAATGTAAAAGCACTTACGGAGGAAGTTTGGTTCCACCAGGCTAACATGACAGTCAAGACGCATGCTGCTGTACGCTTTTCTTTTTCTTTTGTTTTCAATCTCGTTGTTCTAAAATTACATTACCTACTTTTGGCACACTTGTTTTACGTGGATTTGGCGTAACCTATAGTTGTGGATGTATTATTGACATGTCAAAGTCTAGACTCCGAATGTAGACAAATGCATTTTTTCAGATGTATTTCCAAGAAAATGGATCTTACATTCGGTACATTACAGTATTTATATAATGTTGGTAACACTTTATTTCAAGGTGATTTAGTAACATGTTACATGTTGTCATTATAGCAGTTGGATAATTACTTTTTTGATTAATTCCACTGTAACAATGTCACTTTAAAATTAAGCATAAAAACATCCCGTGAAACCCGCTCCCAAGTCCGGTTCTGAATCAAATGATTTGCGATACACACTTTAAAGTCCAGTTTTAATTGAATGATTTGCGATACATGCTTTAAAGTCTGGTTCTGAACCAAATAATTCACAATCTGATTGGAGCGCTTCAAAACAGTGAATCATTTTGCGATGCAGTGGTTTACTGATTCAGGGTTTCAAAAAGCTCAGTTGATAGGCTACTGTGATCTTTCTATTATATTTGTTTGAAATAAAATCGTTACAATTAATAGGCCTAACTTACAATGTTTTTTTTAAATTTTGATCACGTTAGACATGACACTCATTATGTGGTACTTGTCTGGGACGGGTCTATAATGTGGGTTGTTAACAGATTACACTAACATTGGGTTACTTAGGCTACAGTCTTACTGGAGTTGGGTCAACCTCCGCCTATGAAGAGAGTAAAAAAATGTTTTCAAAAGCATCCTCCCCTCTGATTTTTTTCACAAATCACACCCTGCATATATGTAATGTTTATTACATGACTGTAATAATGTAATGAACAGGGCTCTGAATGGTTTAAAGAACTGTGTTGCATGGAGCCATGAATTAATCATTATTTTGCTTCTTTGTACCTGTGTGCAGGTCCTCCAGGTGAGAAGGGTGAGTCCGGTGAAAGAGGAGAGCAAGGATATCCTGGACCCCCAGGACCCCCTGGAGAACAGGCCGAACCTTCAAATGATGTCATTGTAGAGGGTAAAGATGAGATGTGTTTTTATGGGGGGAAGTAACGGTTATTTTTAAGCAATAAGGTATGAAGAAGTTGGAATATAGTCACAGCGTATTCACAAAATGTGCAGCAGTGCATTGTTGGATACTGCATAATAAAATAGTTGAGAACAAAAGTTTATTACAATGTTATTATTTTACAATGCCATATTCCCTCTGCTTTAATCTGCAGGTCCACCTGGTCCAATAGGACCCCCTGGCCTCCCAGGTCCACCTGGCCCTCCAGGGCCCCCCGGGCCTCAAGGGCCACCAAGACACAGGAGCCACAGAGCACATCTCCACATGGGGAAGGAGTCTGTGGGTGAGTAATAATTAAAAACAAACAAAAGAAAACTAGTTTCTTTCTTCAAATTATTTTAGGAATTATGAAAATGTATAACTTTATGTATGTAAATGCATACATAATACAGGATTTTTAACTGTAAAACATGCTTATTTGAATTAGGAATGACAATTGTGACCCTGGACCACAAAATAAGTCTTAAGTAGCAAGGGTATATTTGTAGCAATAGCCAAAAAGACATTGTATGGGTAAAAATGATCGATGTTTCTTTTATGCAAAAATCATTAGGATATTAAGTAAAGATTATGTTCCATAAAGAAATTTTGTAAATTTCCTTAGTAAGTAATATGCATTTCTAAGAACTTCATTTGGACAACTTTAAAGCTGATTTTATATATATACATATATATGTGTGTGTGTGTGTGTGTGTGTGTGTGTGTGTTTGCACCCACAGATTCCTGATATTCAAACAGTTGTATCTCGGCCAAATATTGTCCTAACAAATCATACATGAATGGAAAGCTTATTAATTCAGCTTTCAGATGATGTACAAATCTCAATTTTTTGTGGTCCAGGGCCACAATTGAGTAAAATTGGGCAAAATCTTCTTTCCCTTTTGATTTTGGAGCAAAATAATGACATGTACATCCAAAATTGGGTATACAGTGACTTTTTCCTCTGCAAGACATATCATAACATGTAATAGTATGATATATTTAATCTCGCTGTTTATCTTTAGGTCATCTTAATTCAGTCCCAAATGATGACACCATCAGCCAGAAACTCCTATCATGGAAAATAAACGGTACCAACTAGAGCAGTTCATTAGTTGTTCTAATTTTAACTATTAAGCTTTAGCTCTGACAGTGTGCTTGTTGTCTGTCAGACTGTATCATAAAGTCAGTGCAGAACCCCAGACATCTGATGAAAATGAGCAGCACGTTTGGAGCGTGGATGATGGACACCGCTGCTCATGACAATGAGAAGATCTGGGTAGCAGAACATTTCTCAGGTACTCTTCAATACAGCATCTGAACTATACTTCCAGTTCGAAATGTGTAATCTTTGTGCCCTATTATACCTCGTATTGAACCTGGAACATTGCTTCTAAAACCCCCATGTCATGTTCATAAATTTATTAGGACGCATCATAAAGGAGTACAACAGTATCGCGGCGTTCCAGAACAGCAGCAGTGAATCCATTGATGTCCGGAGGTTCTTCCAAGGTTGTGGCCACGCTGTACACAACGGCTCCATATTCTACCACATCGCTGGAACCTCCAATATTGCTAAGTATGATAAAATCATAAATCATTTAATTGAGCGAAAAATGAAAAGTCTGTCATCATGTCACTCCAAACATATGGAGCACTAGGAGTGCCACTTCTGAAGTACTAACGTGTTTATTTGGGATACTAATATGCTTTTGTACCTTTACTTTACCAGCCAAGTGACAGCTTTGTACTCATTTTTTAAGTGTAAAATAAAGTGGAACTACATTGTAAAACAATTTGTTGAGAGAACTTAAAATAATTTACCTGGCTGCCTTAAAATTTTAAGTTCAGTCAATTCAAAAAAAGTTTAGTCAACTTAAAATGTTATTAAAATGTTAAAGTGACAACTTAGATATTTGAGTTGATTTAACTTAACATTTTAAGGCAGCTGAGTAACAAACACAGCTGTTAATTTTAACAATTTTTCAGTTTAGTCAACTCTAATGTCTAAGTTGTCACTTAGTACAACTTAACATTTCAACTTGAATAAACTTAGAGTTGAGTGAACTTAAAAATTTAAGGAAGCAGGGTAACAAATTATTTTAAGTTGACTCAAATTATTTTATTTTTTTTGTTTTCTTACAGTCTAAACGTTATGTAATTCATATTTAAATTGCAATGTAAATGTATTTACCTAAATACATATTAATAACTATTACTCATTTAATTACTCAAATTTTAAACCACTGCAATTGAAAACACTTTAAGCTAAAAATGTAGCTTTTTATGTAAAATGAAATGTAAAATGTTAGATTAAACAGATGAAAATAAAAATCACATATACACACATATATATATATATATATATATTTTTTTTTTTTTACTAACTACCAACTCAATTTTAAATCCCATTTAAAAATTTCTTTCTTTCTTTCTTTTTTCTTTTTCTTTCTTTCTTTCTTTCTTTCTTTCTTTCTTTCTATAGGGATAATTTATCCTAAAAAGTCAATAAATGTGAAATGTTAGTTAAATGCTAAATAAATAAATGCATAATTTATTAATAACCATTGTCATTTTCTCATTTAATTTACTCATTACCAACTTATTTTTAAACCACTTAATTGAAATAATAATAATAATAATAATAATAATAATAATGTTAACACTTTAGATTAGGGAACACTTGTTAGCATGCAATTAAATGAAAACGCTTAATTAATTATGTGTTACAAAGTAATTCCTCTGCCATAGTTCTTAAATCTTATTCACAATTTAATGCAAACATGTCTTGTCAAAATACAACGGTCCCCATTAACATCAAAACCTCACCATTTGTGCTCTAAGGAAGTCTTGTCCTATATTAATCTGTAAGAATAGCTCATGTTTTTGTAACAGATGTTCTCAATTCTCCAATATTCCCAGGCTTGACCTCCGGACGAAGATCTTACACACACTGACTATTGAAAATGCTTTCCATCACAATAAGTCCTACCTCCTTGAGAACTCAAAGACGTATTTTAAGTTGGCAGCGGATGACAACGGCGTGTGGATCATATTTGCCTCCAACATTGATGACAACATAATGGTGGCGCGGCTGGACGAGAAAACGTTCTCCGTCAGCGCATACATCAACACCACCTATCCCAGGACCAAAGCCGGTAACGCGTTTGTCGCCTGCGGGATCCTCTACGTCACGGACACGAAAGACACAAAGGTGACGTACGCCTTTGACCTCCTCAAAGAGAAGCCTGTTAGCGTCAGTTTTGATCTGAGGGCGTCTGGAGGGGTTCTGTCCATGATCTCCTACAATCCCAGAGACAAACATCTCTACATATGGGACAGCAGCTATGTCAAGTCATACCAAGTCCAGTTCCTCTCAGATGAATAATTAATTACATAATTAGGATACTTTGTTTTTGTTTTAATATATATGAAGAGTTCAGATGCAAAAGCCTCTAAATCCATCTGACATCTTTCTTTAAAAAATGCATTTTTTAATCAGCTTCGATGTATAGGTTTCTATGCAAGTAGTGTTACTTCTGTTTGGGCTGAGGGTTGGATTTTAGCGATTTTGAATTATAGGTATTTGATGGACGTATATGTGTTGAAAGCATTCACTCAGTATCATTATCTCATTTTTGACCAAGATGGCTTTTAGCAGGTTTGCATCTGAACTCTTCATACACAGTTGAAGTCAAAAGTTTACATACACCTTGCAGAATCTGCAAAATGTTAATTATTTTAGCAAAATAAGAGGGATCATACAACATGCATGCTATTTTTATTTACTACTGACCTGAAGATATTTCACATAAAAGATGTTTACATTTAGTCCACCAGAGAAAATACTAGTTGAATTTATAAAAATGACCCTGTTTAAAAGTTTACATAAACTTGATTTGAATGAACCTGAATGATCCACAGCTGTTTTTTGTTTAGTGATAGTTGTTCATGAGTCCCTTGTTTGTCCTGAACAGTTAAAAAAAAAGAAGAAAAATCCTTCAGCTCCCACAAATTCTTTGGTTTTCCAGCATTTTTGTGTATTTGAACCCTTTCCAACAATGACTGTATGATTTTGAGATCCATCTTCTCACACTGAGGACAACTGAGGGACTCATATGCAACTATTACAGAAGGTTCAAATGCTCATTGATGCTTTAGAAGGAAAAACTATGCATTAAGATCTGGGGGTGAAAACTTTTGAACAGAATGAAGATGTGTAAATTTTTCTAATTTTGCCTAAATATCATATTTTTTTCATTTAGTTCTGCCTTTCAGAAGCTACAGAAGATACTTGCATGTTTCCCATAAGAAAAAAAATAAGTTAAATTTACCCTGATATTCAAATAAAAGTTTTCACCCCCCAGAACTCAAAAAAAACGCAGCTGTGGATCATTCAGTATTAAGAATCAAGTGTACTTTTTTTTTTTCTTGTGGACTATATGTAAATGTCTTTTAGGTGAAATATCTTATTCAGGTCAGTAGTAAATAAAAAATAACATGCATTTTGTCTTATTTTAGTAAAATAATTAACATTTTGCAGATTCTGCAAGGTGTATGTAAACTTTTGACTTCAACTGTATATGGATGTGGATGATGACAAGTTTGTCATCTACAAACAAACAGCTTTTAATCAACATAATTACACAATTTTACTAGTAATGTTTCAAGTCTGAGAAGGGTCAACTGACTGCAACATTGCTGATAAAAATTAATAGACATTTGAGTAGACAGCAGAATTTTATATAGAGTTTATCATTTAAAGCTTAACAAATGTCTTTTTCTAAAATGTTTAGGTTGTGAGTTTTTTTCTATCTTTAAAATAAACTTGTTTTAAAATGTTTATTTTATGTTATGCTATTATGCTTTTTTTTTTACCTGTTCAAATCAATTTTGGGGCTACTATATTTATTTATAATTTTTTCTGTATGATTTTTATGTTGTATTTTTTGTTTTTCGGCTAACAAATTAAGTAAATATTTATTAATTTATGCAGCACGAGCAGAGGTAATTTTTGTGCAAATTGCTTGTAAAAGCATATTGTTTACTTAGAAAGGATTTAAATTTACATCAAGATTTGTGGTTTCATGAATGAGGCCAAATGTGTAAATAGAATTTCTATGTGCATTACATGAATCTTGATCTTAGTATTTCACAGCATCACTTCATTATGACTTTTCAAGGAAATGTCACTCAAAAACCCTCCATGATACGATTAGGAATGTGCATTAAGTAAATAAGGTGATTTTTGATTTTACGTTGACTGTGTTATAGAGACAGCAAATGTGACCAAGGACCACAAAACCAGTTACAAGGTTACATTTTTCGAAATTGAGTTTTATACATCATCTGAATAAATAAGCTTTCCATTGATGTATGGTTTGTTAGAATAGGACAATATTTGGTTGAGATATGATTATTTGAAAATCTAAAATCGGTGCAAAAAAAAAAATAATCTAAATATTGAGAAAATCGCCTTTAAAGTTGTCCAAATGAAGTTCTTAGCAATGCATATTACTAGTTTTTATATATTTACGGTAGGAAATTTACAAAACATCTTCATGGAACATGATCTTTACTTAATTTCCTAAAGATTTTTGGCTTCGAAAACAAATTTACAATGGATTTTTGGCATTTGCTACTTCAGACTGGTTTCGTGCTCCAGGGTCACAAATATGTATAAGACACTAAATGTATTGCATAATTGATATCGCATGCATGTTTATGCTTGTAAATCCTGAAATAAAAACCCTGAAAAGACACGTGGAGTCGAAATGACTTAATTCAAATAAAAAGAATTTATTCAACTTACAAAGGTAAAACTTTGACCATGACAGAACTACCTGTTCCTTCAGGAATATCAACCAGTGTTTTTGGGGTTTGCATTTTCACACACGCAGACAGATCAGGCTGTTCAATAAATACACATCAGACCATCGGTTGAACATTTAAAGTACGTACAGTTGACATGGTGCCCAGCAAATCAGACAGAAACACAAATATGATCTGAATAAATACCACATACATTAAAACCAAATATATACGACTATTCCAGCAGTTAAGATAAAATAAAAAATAAAGTAAACTAAAAGCATTATTGTGTTTGTACAAGCTATTGTCATAATTTCATAGTTTTATATTTATATATATATATTTATATTTATATATTTATTCATTTAAAACTATTTCCACTTTTTACTACTCGGCCACACACAGCCAGACATTCATTTGTAAATAACAGTGTCCTCTAATAGAGCTTTTATCACGTGTAACGTAAGAGTGTTATTGTTCCCCCAGATCTGAGTGCAAATATTCAGAACAGATAAAACATGGAAAAAAAATATATAAATAATATGCAAATAAATAAAACACAAACCTATTCAGTGTTGCACTTTGTCCCAGACATCTAAAAACATACTTTACATTCCTAAAGTTAAATATAAATACCAGAGTTCGTAAAAGAACAAACGAAACAAAAACGAGCAAACGAGTATTTTGTGCAAAAACGAAACGTTTCCTGTTCAAAAGTGAGAGTTTCAGGGCTTGAGAGATGGAAAGGTCAAACACGTCATTTCCGGGAGCAAGCATCGTCGTCTTGCGTGGAATGTTTAGCCGTTCGGTCGCTACGGAAACAAGCGTGTCAACAGCAGCGTGTGCGTGTGGAAGAAGGGAGAGGGGGGTGTCTCTGGCGGGCCGCCAGGGTACTGTGCCATTTTACACTCCGCAAATACATTAGCAGCCAAGGAGAAAACGTACAGTAAAAACTAAATCCAACAACTGGACTTACACTGATAGCAGAAGCACAGTGCTGGTATTTTTAGATGCTAAAATGAGCACAGAATGAAGACACACACACATACACACTTAAAAATGGAGCTTTGAGCACTTTTACAGAGCACGACCAATAACCTGGGAATGGAGTGCGACGACTCAAACAGCTCATGCATACGGCTTTCCTACCAATGCCTTTTCTGGATTCGTCTCCAGAAACGACAGTAGTCCGAAATCGAGGGAACTCGTGCGTGTTTTCCGGCGTCTTTCGTGGGGCGGGGTGCTAAAGAGATTCTGCAGCGCGATTTATTTGTTACCGGCTTTACGATTCACAGCTAAGGAAATGCGGAGGTGCCGACGAAAGCGCTAGTGTTCTGCGGCCGCTCCGCTGTTAGAGGATCTGGAATATACTGGCCGGGATGTTGTAGCGATCGGGGAGGACCCTCATTTTCAGGGTCCCGTCGGCTCCGCAGGTGAAGATCCGGTTGCTCGGGCAGGTTTCGATTTGCATCACACCGGCGCCGATGTTTCGGAATATGGACTGTTTGGCGTGCTCAGTGCTGAAGGAGTGCATGAGGCCATGACCCGCCAACTTCCAGACCTGAACCCGAACAAGAACACGATCATTAGAAGTTCATTAATCAGTTAAGCAACATTCAAAATCAAAAACTGAATTGCTTTATTTGAACTTTTCTTTTTGTAACTGAAATATCTAATAACAAACATTCAAGAGCTTATTCACATTGTGTACACGCTAATTAAATATCACCATTCATACACTGAACAAACCAATAAATGCAACACTTGTTTTTGCCCCCATTTTTTCATGAGCTGAACTCAAAGATCTAAGACTTTTTCTATGTACACAAAAGGCCTATTTCACTCAAATATTGTTCACAAATCTGTGTTAGTGAGCACTTCTCCTTTGCCAAAATAATCCATCCACCTCACAGGTGTGGCATATCAAGATGCTGATTAGACATCATGAATATTGCACAGGTGAGCCTTGGGCTGGCCACAATAAAAGGCCACTCTAAAATGTGCAGTTTTATCACACAGCACAATGCCACAGATGTCGCAAGTTTAGAGGGAGCATGCAATTGGCCTACTGACTGCAGGAATGTCCACTAGAGCTGTTGCCTGTGAATTGAATGTTCATTTCTCTACCGTAAGCCATCTCCAAAGGTGTTTCAGAGAATTTGGTAGTATGTCCAACCGGCCTCACAACCGCAGACCATGTGTAACCACACCAGCCCAGGACCTCCAGCATCTTCACCTCTAAGATCGTCTGAGCCCAGCCACCCAGACAGCTGCTGCAGCAATTGGTTTGCATGTGATGCATGACCCCATGTTGCAAGGATCAGCACACAATTCCTGGATACCGAAAAAATCCCAGTTCCTGCATGGCCAGCGTACTCACCGGACATGTCACCCATTGAGCATGTTTGGGATGCTCTGGATCGGCGTATACGACAGCGTGTTCCAGTTCCTGCCAATATCCAGCGACTTCGCACAGCTATTGAAGAGGACTCAACCGACATTTCACAGACCACAATCAACAATGTGATCAACTCTATGCAAAGGAGATGTGCTGCACTGCGTGAGGCAAATGGTGGTCACACCAGAAACTGACCCCCCAATACAGTAAATCTGCACATTTTAAAGTGTCCTTTTATTGTGGCCAGCCTAAGGCTACGTCCACACGAAGCCAGGTTTCTCCCTATCCGATCTTTTTTTTTGCCTAGCTTTAAAAAAAATTCCGTAAACATGGAGTCGTTTCAGGAAATATCTGCGTACACACGGAATCACTGAAACCGACTGAAAACGATGTAGTACACATGCCAGACCAATATGTGGTGCTGTAATTCTGCCACAGAGATACACAAAAAAAGCGGAGAAGAAGACTTGGAGCATGTGCGTAAACATTGTGCGCTGAATACAAACGAACACACAACATGGCGAATGCGGCAAGAGTACATTGTTGTCCACAATCTTTTGTTGCTCACCGTAGTAGCAAAGAAACAAGATTTTGCTTTAATAAAGCTAATGAGCTCAGTAGGTTCTGCAGCACGAACACAGGCACGTAGTCCGACATTGTCGTTGTCGATGTTATGTGACGTAGCGGTGTCTGACTAGGGGGCGAGACCCGGGCTGATGACGTCATCGTTTCAGAAAATATACGGATTCGCCGTCCACACGAATACGCGAAAACGGCGTTTTCAAATTTATCCACCCTGGGACCCGTTTTCAAAAATGATCGGTTTCACTCTTCGAAAACGCCGGATTCGTGTGGACGAAACGCCTATACGGTAAAAAATTTATGCGTATACAGCGAAACGCGTCTTCGTGTGGACGGGGCCTAAGGCTCACCTGTGCAATAATCATGCTGTCTAATCAGCATCTTGATATGCCACACCTGTGAGGTGGATGGATTGGAGAAGTGCTCACTAACACAGATTTAGACAGATTTGTGAACAATATTTGAGAGAATTAGGCCTTTTGTATACATATAAGTCTTAGATCTTTGAGTTCAGCTCATGAAAAATGGGGTCAAAAACAACAACATGGGATGAATGCTGATGAACTTTCATCATAATTTATAGTCATATATGGTAACGGAAGTAGTTAGCATTCAACCCGTTCTTTTTCATCAGTAGTACTATTTGTGATTAGAATTTTATAAACAGGAGTTCCTCTTTTGCTATGATATAAGCAGGGCTTTGGATGCTTTCGCTTTCGAATTCGCAATCTTGTTGTAAATAAGATAATTGTCTGTTCTTACATCTATACACCTTTCACTTTTTAGGAATAAAACAAACGACGGATTCATTGTTAATAAAACAATAAAACAGTAGGCTAAAATGACAAACTAGCTTAATAAACCTTTATTAACAAAAAGGAATAAGACTAGGCACGGCATACGCCACATGCTGTATTATATACCGACTAATAAATTACAGAGCGTTTAGCTAACAGTGAGAAATTAAATAAACAAATAAAAATAATAAAAGAAAGCCTCCATTGTGTAGCGTGAGGTAAACAACAAAGATAAGAGGCTTTTAAAAATGAAAACAAAAAGAAAAGTAAAACTACACTGGCTGTCTGTGTCAGAGCTTGCATGTTTTTTTTTTTTTTTAACAAGAATACAAACACGCTTTTCTGGTTTAAGAAGTGGTCTTTTACTTTACTTTAGCTTGCAAACCAAAGTTTTAAAGCACTTAAAGCACCTCTCTTTCATCAGCTACTAAAGCAGGAGATTTTAGCACTGACTTGGTGAGAAAAAATAATGATTCTTTTATATGGTGATGCTTTAAATTCCGTCTAATTATTTTTTGAAAAAGTTAATACAAAAAAAATATATTTTCAATGTGACTTTACTTTTTATGTGTTTAGCCTAAATATCCACACAAAAGCAGCAGGTGATGTTTAAGGATGAAATGTGTGATTTTAGAGGAACATACCTTCATGTTCCCTTCGGCTGAGCCGGTGACGAAGAAGTCTTCGCTGGAGTCCATAGCCAATGCTTTGATGGCTGAATCGTGCGCCTGGAAAGTGTTGAGCAGCTGTCTCTGACGGATGTCAAAAATACAGACGAATCCCTTCCGGCCGCCTGTGATGATGAGCTGCTGTTTAGGAGCATATTGAAGAACCGTTGCGCCGTTCTCATGGCACTGGAACGCTGGATATAGAGAAACAGAATAAAACCAGGGTATAAATACATTTGACCTTGTAAAAAAAAGAATATTGTATTGTCATACAGAAAAAAAACTAAACAAAAGAAAAATTATTTACAGATTATTTTATATTTTACTTTATTAAATAGACACACACTTGACTGCAAAACAGGGTAACTGCAAGTTTAGGATAGATTTTAAGTCTATGTGCTAATATATCAATACATATAAATTCTAGGTTGGTTGACATTTGATTTTGCTGATATGCAAATAATGTTTTTAAAGAAAGGCAATAAGAAAGATTACTGTGTAGTAAAATCTATATGTTGTTAAAGTGTTTTTTTATTCCTGTGAAAGGGCAGCCTAGAGAGAAGCCACTAGCGTTCAGGTTGAATTAAATTTAGAAAAAAAATAAATAATAATAATTATATATGAAAAAAGAGAGACTTTTAATAATAAACTAGCACACAATATACAGGGACTCTTGTTGTTAAATGTCTACACTTTACTACTTTGAGCTGCTTAATTAAAAAAATGAGGGGAATTTAATATACACTTTTACAACCATCTACACATTACAAATGTAAACACCATAAAGTAAACAGTCATAAATGATCAAGAGCGGCTCATAATCTCTTGGGATAAATGCACAGTATTTATTGTTTAAAATCTGCTCTGAAAACACAAGCCTATAGGACATGCAACAGACACATGTTACACTATTCATAATATTTAAGACTTAAGATCTTAAATTTAATCACGCAGCATTTAGGATTTATTACGGATACAAAATAACCCTGTAAAAACAACAGTGTATAATCATAACGAACAATACTAATAATCTTAATGAGACATAATGAGGAATTGGACCACTAAAATATTATTTAGGGCAATTTTATATATTGAATAAGTGACGAAAATTGAATATTGAATAAAAATAATATTTTAATGGTCCAATTCGTAATGATTATATACTCTTGTTTTTACAGGGTTCTTGTGTATCCGTAACAAATCTTAAATTCAGTGTGATCAAATTCAAGATCTTAAGTCTTAAATTTCATGAATAGTGTAACCGGTGTCTTTATTATTATTTTAAGAGCACTTAAATGTGTTGGCTAAAAACAGGAATGGGCCTAATGTGATTATTCACTTCAAAAAGCAGCACATGTCCTCCTTGTGTTTTCAGAGCAGGTTTCAATCAATAAATGCTGTGCATTTATCCCAAGAGATTATGAGCTGCTCTTGATGATTTATGACTGTGTTTACATTTGTAATATGTTATAGATGGTTGTACAAGTGTGCATTAAATTCTCCTCATCTTTTTAATTAAGCAGTAGTAAAGTCCCTGTATATTTTGTGGTTGTTTATAGTTAGAAGTATATATGTGTATATAGTAGTGTATATGTAGTTTCTTATGCTTATCAAGGCTGTTTTCACTATATCAAGAATACAGAAAAAATGTAATATTGTGAAATATTATTACGATGTAAATCAATGTTTTTCTATATTAATATTTATTCAAATTTAATTTATATCTGTAATTAAAGTTGCATTTCCAGAATCATTACTCCAGTCTTCAGTGTCACATGATCCTTCAAAAATCATTCTCATATGCTGATTTATTATCAGTGCTGGAAACAGTTAATTTTTTTTGGAACCTGTCAAACTTTTTTCAGGATTTTTTAAACGATAAAAGGATACAACAGAACAGCGTTTATTTAAAATAGAAAGGTTTTCAAAAATATACACTACTGTTCAAAAGTTTGGGGTCAGTATATTTTTATCCTTTTTTTTTTTTTTTGAAAGAAGTGAATACTTTTATTCACCAAGGATGTGTTAAATTAATAAAGTGATAGCATAGATTTACATGGTTAGAAAAGATTTATATTTTGAATAAATGCTGTTCTTTTTAACTTGCTATTCATCAAAGAATCCTGAAAAAAAGAATCACAAGTTGCAAAAAAAACATTTGTCAGCACGACTGTTTCCAACATTGATAACTCTAATAATAAATCAGCATATTAGAATGATTTCTGAAGGATCACGTGACACTTAAGACTGGAGTAACAGCTGATGAAAATTCAACTTTGCATCACAAGAATAAATTATATTGTAAAGTATATTAAAATAAAAACCATTATTTTATATTGTACTAACTTTTTGCTAAATTTCTGTTTTTTTTCTGCATTTTTGATCAAATAAATGCAGCCTTGATGAGCATAAGAGACTTCTTTAAAAACATTAAATGACAGGGTGTGTCCAAACTTTTGACTGGTAGTGTATATAAAATCTTGCCTCAGGAGTCTGTGGACTTACCATGTATCATTGAGTTACTTGGAGAAACCAGAGTGTCCCATAAACAAACATTCCTGTGGATGAAAGTGAAATATTTCCTTAAAAATGTTGTCTAAAGTCTGTTTCTATATGAGAGCATGATAAATCATTTAACTGACCTTCCATCGTTGGACTGTCCTGCTGTGGCGATCAGACTGGAGGATGTAATGAAAGCGAAATCACCGCAGCTTTTACTGTGACACTGCCAGCTCTGAAACAGACACACAGAGATGCTTATTATTTCCCATTTTATAGTCAAACATGTATTTAATAGTGAAGTTAGTATCATTTGTTTGCCACACTACGAGGGCAGTTTGTGACAGTCAGTAACGGAAGGCCTGTGTGGTGCAGAAATAAAGCTCTTACCAAATACGGTTTGGGGTTTGAGGAGGTCTGATTGACTTGCCAGAGGCTCAAAAAGCCCTCGCCATCAGCAACACCACACTGCAGACAGACGGAAAGAATGGAGATATTTAAGGGCACAGACAGTATTTTCAGCTGCATATTGCATGATGATTCAAATAAAGGAAAGAAGACACAACAGGATGACCTTTCCTGAACAGATGTGCTGCTGTACTTGACTTATTACATAAAACCACAGACAACAATTAACAGCACTGATTCTAGAAGTCAAAAACACATGAACAGACACTAAATGAGCCTGGAAAATATTATACACTACATAAGTAACAATTAAGCATTTTTAAAAGGACAATTAATCATTTCTATTGGAATATATTTGTGTGTGTATTTACACTAAATACTGTGTAAAATACGCATCCAATTATTCACTTTTGTGTAGAACCTATTGGTTATCAACACGCTTTATCATATATTAATTGTATGTATGTGTGATTAATCAAAGACAATTATATAACTGTATTAATTCAATGGCGACTGAAAAAAAAAACTATTTGTAAATGGTTGTAAATGGTTTCCCAAATAAATCGTATATTGTATCAACTGGTCTACTTCAATGTTTTTTAAGTGTACTCTAAATTAAATCTTATAACTTATAATATAAATGTATATTGATAATATAATTCATATTTACATTTCTAAGCACAATGTGACATTATTTCCTCAAGCAAAAATTATTTTGATTATTATTATTATTATTATTATTTTAAACAACAACTTTATATTTTAATCTCATTTATTCCTGTGATGCAAAGCTGAATTTCCAGCATCATTACTCCAGTCGTCAGTGTCACAAATGATCGTTTAGGATCTAACATGATAATTCAGTTCTCAAGAAACATGTTTATTTTATAATTATCAATATTAAAAAAGCTGTCCTGCTTAATATTTTTGAGGGAAATGTAATACATTTAGTTTAGTTCAGGATGAATAGATTAATAAAAAGATCAGAAGATCAGCATTTATTTGAAACAAAACATTTTTAACAATATATATATATACACACTATATTACCAAAAGTATTGGGACACCACCTTTTAATGAACAATTTTGACTACTTTAGTCATTTCCATGAGTAACATCTTAATGTTTATGCATATAATGATATTATAGGGATTTTATTCAAATGTTATAGCAAATGCCTCTGTGTATAAGGCAAGGTTCATCGGGAAATGTTTGATTCAGTCAGTGTTGAAGAACTTGACTGGTCTGCATAAAGCCAAGTCCTAATCCCAGCTGAACACCTCTGGTGTGACTTTAAATGCAGACCTTGAGCCAAAAACACCAATGACTTGTACTTTAGAACAGAAAAAGGCACTTCCAAAACTGTAGCAATAAAAATGGAAGCATAATTCAGGCATTTAAAAATTGTATTGCCATCTCTGTTCCTTCAGTTTTGGAAGTGTCTAAAATGACTGTACCCATATGCACAAGTCACTGGTGTTTGGTCTGAGTTTTTGGCTGAAGGTCTGCATTTAAAGCCACACAATTCCCTAGAATAGCATTATATGCTTAAACATTAAGATTAGTACTCATGGAAATAACTAAAGTAGTCAAACCTGTTCATTAGAAGGGGGTGTGCCAATACTTTTGGCAAAATAATGTATGTCACAACTGCCACTTTTAATCAATTGAATGCATCCTTGATGAATTAAAAGCATTTATTTCACTGACTAAAAATGTAGAAAAGCAGTGTAATAAGCTTGTTTATGAGGTTTATAATTTTGGTAACAAGTGCTTCAATACCTTGTTGCCCTGTGAGTTGAAATAGAGGCGTGTAACTCGAGCGTTTCCGGCCTGTCTGAAACAGATGAGCTGCTGTGGACGATTCCACTCAAACATCCTCACACTGCCGTCCTGAGCTCCGGTCATATCTGAAAACACATCAAAGCGGTCAAACAGGAGTTTCACCAAAATCCTAGTGTCTGCGTGTGAAATAAGAGACACTCACAGTACTGATAGATGGGATGAGACGTCATTCTCTTCACGTTATTTAGGTTCCTCTTCATGATCTGACAGAAATCACACACACAGTTAAACACACTGAGATTTGTACAGTTTCTTTACATTTTACAGTATAATATGCAGTACTCTACAGTATGATTTAGCAAAAGTAAAGCAGCATCCATGTACCTAACTAGAATCAAAATGATAAGTTGTCTAAAGTTTGCTACTTGAATGAATTCATAGCATTTGCAGCTTGGAAAACTAGTTGGAAAGTAGCTTCCAATTCCATATTGTCATCTTTATCAGCTGTAAATGAGAACAAGAGTGGAGGCTGATGTGATGACGCAGGTCTGTAGCCGTCTGCGGTTTACTCCGCACTTATCAGCTTAATACAGACTCATCAAGAGCTCTGTTGAGACCACGACTCACTGTTTGTCTTCTGCTGATAGCAGCCAAAAGAAAACAGTCAGAAGCCGTTCTTCAATGGCGAGTGCAGCTCTGTGGGAATGTGACCATCGTGAACCTGCTTCGGTGTGCGCATATGTACAAAATCTGAGATCACTAGTAAAAATGCTTGTGTGCTTTGCTTAATATAATACAAACTTACATGTTACAACTTATATTCTTAGCTGTAAAGTTGCATTTAAAAAAGGAACATTTCTGTACGCATTAAGTTTGTTTCTTTTTCCTGTAATGACAGCAATACTGAAGCTGCATGAACAAAATCTGATGATCATGTTGTCTAGCATCATTTATGAATCATATACAGGGTTCCCACTCTTAGCCAAATGTCAAATTCCCTGACTTTCACTGCCTAAAAAAATGGCTGAATGGCTGAATTTCCATCACCATTTTTAATATTTTTTTTTTTTTTTTGCTTTTACCCATTAATTTACCTTTTTTTATGATTTCAGAGTTTAAACGCAGAAGGATTTTCTGTTTGTCATCAAGTTCATCATTAAGTTTTTATTTCTTCATTTCGTTTTTGCTTTTCTGTCTGCTATTCTACCTAGTCGTTGAAGTGGTCTTTTTTGTAGCCAAAGCTCATGAAATGTACATTTTCCTGGTATGTCTGCCTTAGTTTACAGGTACAGTCTGGTGACTGCATTTGACTTAAGTGATTGCAAGTTGAACAGCAGAAAGGGATAAATAGCCTAACCATAACAATAGGCAAAATGCATTAAACAACACAATAATAAAAATACGGTATTGAAAAATTACATTTTGTGATATGATGATTTTTGATCATGGATGATTAAAATTTCTCCAAGATCTGCTTTTGAAAAAATATAGTATCATGCTACAGCGTGCCTCCGTCTTAATATACTGAACATGAAATACATCACTCTTGAGACACTGCACTTATTTGCAATCACAATAGTACATTATTTGCATGTGCTTTAAAGTCTTGCCAGTTAATGTTATTTCCAACTGAAGCGCGTGCTAAAAGCCTGTCAAACAGCACTTGATTACTGGACTAAGCTATTTTTCACGTTTGATTCGCTAATACTGTCACAAGGATTACATATAAACACAGTTGGTTATGTCTAATGTGAAAGTAAACAGTTGAAAGACAAACGGATGCGTGCCTGTAGATATTAGATGCTTGCAGCTTTTAAAGTGACATAACTAAACATGCTGTCGACTGTCATTAAAGGGACAGTTCACCAAAAAATTACTCACTCAAAATGTCTTCTTGTCCCAAACCTCTATTTTTTTTTTGTGCTAAACACAAAAGAATACATTTTGAAGAATGTGGATAACAGTACAGTAGCTGGTCCCCACTGACCACAAATAAATAAAATACTACATTAGTAACTAGGGACCAGCAATTGTTTGGTTACATTCTTCAAAATAAGTTTTATGATGACAGAATTGTCATTTTGGGGTGATGATAGGCTAATAAAACTAAACAGAAAAAAATAAAATTAAAAAATAAAATCACACCGCTCTTGACTGAAGAACTTTAATACAGTTGCTTTAATAAGAGTCAATGTATAATTTATGTATATAGTGTTTATAGTGTTTTATTTTTATATTTGGTAATTCTATTTTGTGAATGCAACAGCTAAATACACATACTGTACCTGAAAATGAAAGCTTGTTTTATTTGTATATTATGTGCATTTGTAATATAGTGTATCATAGTGTAGTGTAATGACAAAGATTAAAAAAAGAAAAAAGATTTTTATTTTCTGCCAATTTGGCCTAAACATATTTTTATTTTATATTTTGTTACCTTGTAAGGTTTTGGTTTTAAAATAGGGAAATTAGTTTGCTATACTGCTCAGACAACTTGACAAATGTGACCCTGGACCACAAAACCAGTCTTAAGTCGCTGGGGTATTTTTGCAGCAATAGCCAAAAATACATTGTATGGGTCAAATTTATATAAAAAAAATAATTTAATTTAGGATATTAAATAAAAATCATGTTCCATTAAGATATTTTGTAAATGTCTTACCGTAAATGTATCAAAACTTCAAGAAGGATTTTCTAGACAAGTAAAAATTATTGTCTTGTTTTCAGATAAAACAAATGTATCAAAAACTTAATTTTTGACATTCATTTGGACAAATTTAAAGCCAATTTTCTCAATATTTTCTTTTTTTTTGCACCCTTAAGATTCCAGATTTCAAATAGTTGTATCTCGGCCAAATATTGTCCGATCCTATCAAACCATACATCAATGGAAAGCTTATGTATTCAACTTTCAGATGGTATATAAATCTCAATTTTGAAAAATTAACACTTATGACTGGTTTTGTGGTCCAGGGTCACAAATAATCGTGATAAAACAAAAAACAAAACATGATATATTTTTGCCATATCGCACACCCCTAATTCTGATAAATGGACAAACAAACAAAAAAATCCCTGATATTCCATGACTTAGACAAAACAAAATTCCCTGATTTTCAATGTCTGGAATAGACCTTTTAAAATTACATGATATTCATGACCCTGCATAGAAATCATTGTGTGTCGCAGTGGAAGCAAGAAAACCTGACCATCTGTAAAAAAGATGATCACAGATGTGCGCTTTTCCAAAGCTCAAAGCACAAGGTCAAACAATCATCCATTACATTTCCTTTGCACTCCAACTTTTTCATTAAAGCTTATTTGTAAACTTTATTTCACTGTACAGAAAACTGACTAACATACCACACTGGCCCCCATGCTGGTCTGTCCACTGCCCAGCCATGGCATGGAGGATGACGCTGCCATCTGTTGGGGGGCAAAGGGACCAGCGCTGGCCTGGGCAATGTTGGTGTGAGACGAGCGGTAATCCACATCATCAGAGCTACACAAAGAAAACTAGATGTTCATAACAACCCCTTCAAATCTGTGAGCTGAACGATTTGAACACGCAGAGACAGGTGACAAACCTGCGAGACTCCTTGTCAAAGTCCTCTCCGATCCAGGTGTAAGGCTGAGCTGCGAGCAGCGTGGACACGTCCACTTCCTGGACATCATGAGTGGACGCCAGCACTATTTCATTAGTGTTAGCCTGACAGAAAGAACACAAACACAATTTGGTAACAAGGAGCAATTCTCACTATTACCTAGTTGCTCATCAGCATGCATATTACTAGCATACTGGCTGTTTATGAGTACTTGCAAAGCACATATCATTGCCTTATTCTGCATGACCATGTTTTAGATCTGTTAATCTTACCCAGATTTACCAACTACCTTACTAACTATTCATAAGCAGCAAATTAGAAGTTTATTGAGGCAGAAGTCATTGTTAATAGTTGGTAGTGAGAATTGCCTCTAAAGGTGTAAACAAACTTTTGCTCTTTTGAAATAAAGTTTACTGCAATATGTAGAAACAAAAAAAATGCATTGTTGACAAAAAATAAGTCACACGTGTATAACTTTTAACATTAAATTCAGAAACGTATGTAAAATACAGGAAAATCAACCAAAAATGTTTACAGACATAATATACACTGCCGCTCAAAAGTTTGGGATCTAGGGATGCTTATTTCGGTTCATTTTTCTGACCGACAACCACTGCTCCTCAACCGAACATTAATCGTTAACTGATCAAATTAGAATAGTAAATTAGTATAAAATAAAAATATATGATGATACATAAAAATTACAAACAAATATTTTATTTTAACTCGCAAACAGCAGCATACACAGCAGCAGAGCAACAATAAAAATTCACATATCCTCAAATTATCACGCACCAGAGAATAGTGTCGCAAAGTCCCTGACTCACAATCTCCTTTTTGAACGCACCTTAAGCGAGAAATGTATCTTTACGGATTACATAGCCTAATCAAATAGATTTTTTCCGATTTGTATTGTTTCGTTAAGTAATCATTTAAATCTTTCTATTTATATATTCACTGAAAAAAATGCAAATGGTCGCGCTGGCGCCTCCATGTCCTGCAAAGCGGTTCCAGCTTCCACTCTCCAAAAACGAAATGCACCTTGCGCACATTTATCTAGGTTAGCTACTTTAACTGTTTTAGATCTATAGATTTTATTTCATGCAAGTCGTGATGATTTGAGAAGGCAAATTGTTCAGACTATGAACAGTCTTCCGCTGGCCGCTGTTCGTTACTTAAAAAAACAAAAACTTATATTTAACGAGCAAAAAAAAGCTCCAAAAGTTTCTCTAAATTAACTTAATAAAAAAACGAAACGAAATATAATCACTTTGCCATTACATACAAAATGTAACTATTTTAATAGCTGAAGGAGACATGCATGGCGACATGCTGTAGGACTGGAGCGCTGCCTGTTAACTGTTAGACCCGCGGCAAAAACACCATCACAAATATCTGCGGTCAATTTGCGGTTCGGGGCTTCTCATCCAATGGACATATGTATGTTTCTATTCATAGCGTGTTTTTGAAGCGTTTATGAATGCAGTGGCCAGTCGGAGGCGGTTAGGTTACAATCCTCTCAGCATCCAAAATGCTGGTAGTGTTCTGTTCAGTTCTGCTCTACGTTCGTGAATAAAACAGAAAATGTAGACATGATGTAAATAAGAGACTAATTGAGCAGTATAAAGGTTCTTTTATTACTCTTTATTAACTTTGAGAAAGTGATGAACTACATTAAGATGTGTGACAGCTTTTTCAAGTGATTGTAAGGGAGCGCCGCGCCCACTGCACACTTTCTAGGCTATTATCCATTCAGAATCCATTCACTCACGGATTCACTCTCTGATAGCCATTTATCCAATATTGCCGCTTGCCATTGTGTTGCGTATAGGCTGCATCAGTTAAGTGAAGGTGAAGCAGGTGCTTGCTCTGCGAAATATGTCTGTATAGCCATATTTATATGAGCCTGTATAGCCTAAGCATGCTGCATGTTTCGACACTCGCCTGTGAGTAAACAAATTCTTATGTATAGCATTGTTCTTTCACCGTGCAGCAAAGTAAAAAAAATACTTGTAGAAAAAACCTTTTAAACCGTTTAACTGATATCATCAATCGGTTAAAATTCTTACTGGCGGTTAACGGTTAAACGGTCAATGTGAGCATCCCTATTGGGATCAGTAAGATTTTATGCTTTTTAAAAGGAGACTTTTCTGCTCATCAAGGCTGTGTTTATTTGATTAAAAATACAGAAAAAAACTGTAATATTGTGAAATGTTAATGCAATTTAAAATAGTTGGTTTCTATTTTAATATACTTTAAAATATAATTTATTCCTGTAATGTAAAGCTGAATTTTCAGCATCATTACTCCAGTCTTCAGTGTCACATGATCCTTCAGAAGTCATTCTAATATACTGATTTATTATCAGTTTTGGAAACAGTTGTGCTGCTTAATATTTTTTTGGAACCTGTGATACTTTTTTCAGGATTCTTTGATGAATAAAAAAATAAAAAGAACAGCATTTATTAAAAATAGAATTTTTTTCTAACAATATAAGGCTTTACTATCACTTTTTATCAATTTAACACATCCTTGCTGAATAAAAGTATTAATTTCTTTCAAAGAGAGAAAGAAAGAAAAAAAAGTACTGACCCCAAACTTTGAACGAGGTGTTTATTGTTACAAAAGTTTTCAATTTTAAATAAATGCTGTTCTTTTTAACGTTTTATTTATCAAATAATCCTGAAAAAAGTATCACAGGTTCCAAAAAAAAAAATATTAAGCAGCACAACTGTTTCCAAAACTGATAATAAATCAGTATATTAGAATGATTTCTGAAGGATCATGTGACACTGAATACTGGAGTAATGATGCTGAAAATTCAGCTTTACATCACAGGAATAAATTATATTTTAAAGTATATTAAAATAGAAACCAACTATTTTAAATTGCATTAACATTTCACAATATTACAGTTTTTTTTTCTGTATTTTTAATCAAATAAACACAGCCTTGATGAGCAGAAAAGTCTCCTTTAAAAAGCATTAAAAATCTTACTGATCCCAAACTGTTGAGCAGCAGTGTACATAAATGTTCTTTAGTTCCCCTTACACCACAAATAATCCTTCAAATTTAACTTTAATTAAAGGAGTAGTTCACTTTCAGAACAAAAATGTACAGATAATTTACTCATCCCCTTGTCATCCTAGATGTTCATGTCTTTCTTCAGTCAATAAGAAATTATATTTCTTGAGGAAATAATTCAGGAAGTATCTCCATATACTGGACTTCAATGGTGAAGTCCCCCCCCAAGTCTGAACTTCCAAAATGAAGTTTAAAACAAAGACTTTATATATTAAAAGGATATATTATATATTATTTATGAATGGGAGAAAGTGTAACACCCAATATGTCGAAGTTCCTATAGAAACAGGCAGAGTTCGCAAACTCACACTCATGACTGCGCATGCGCTTTGGCTGATCTAGCATCAAAAACAAGCTTTTTTTTAACGCTACTGGAAGATAAGGAACACCATTTATGAGGCTGTTGTTGTCAGATTTCATTGGTGATTTCAAATCGATGGGCAAACAGTTTTGTAGAATTTGACGTTTCCCCATTTAAAGAGATAGGAGCTGCACTTGCATGTCCAAGAGGTGTTTCAAAGATGACTTATCTTAAAGGGACTTTGGTTTAAAGGCAACTTCAAATGGCTCTGAACCATCCCATTTGAGGTAGAAGGGTCTTATCTAGCAAAACAATCTGTCATTTTTTAAACAAATTGGCAATTTCTATACTTTTTAACCTCAAACACTTGTCTAGGTCTGCATGAACTCTTGTTGATAAGATAAGATTAGATAAGACCATTCTTCATCGGCTGGGATTTAGAGCCCTTTAAAGCTTGATTTAAACTGCATTTTGGAAGATCAAACTTGAGGGCACCATAGAAGTCCATTATATGGAGAGAAATCCTGAAATGTTTTCCTCAAAAAACAATTTCTTTATGACTGAAGAAAGAAAGACATGGGAATCTTGGATGACAAGGGGGTGAGAACATTATCTGTACATTTTTGTTCTGGAAGTGAACTACTCCTTTAAATAGACACATAATTAATGTAACCAGTTAGACACAAAATGATTATTTACATTTAGACATTTAATAGACACTATTATCCAAAGCGACAATGGAAGCGATCAAAATCAACAAAAGAGCAATAATATGCAAGCGCTATGACAAGTCTCATTTAGCCTAACGCAGTACACACAGCAACAGCTTTTTTTTTAATAAATAATAAATAAAAAGAAAATAGAGAGGATAAAAAAGAAAAAAGCAGGATAGTGTTAGAGGCCTTATTTTTGGTGAATTGTATAGAGAAAAGCTAGTGTTAGTTTTTCGCTGGGCTTTTGCTCGGTTTGTGACTATTTTTTTGTTATTCTGATTAGATATTCATCAAGTGTCCTTATAGAAGCAGTTAAACTGTGTGACTATACATACAATATCCATATGATTCAATTACAATACTATGGCTTTTATGTAGATGTTTAAAGACTGAAATGGTAACACTTTACAATAAGAGTCCATTTGTAGCATTAACTAAGATTAATAACAGCTGTAGAATGCAAGTATTGTTCCTTGTTAGTGTGCTCATTTCAACATTTACTGATATTTTTAAATATATAACTAATATTAATACATTTATTATTTTTACAAGTATTGTTCAGTCCCTTTTTTAAATAGTAGACCACTGTTTTACTTTCCATTCAGTATGCATTTTAAAAACTATCGGCCGATTAATCCGTATCGGCCAGTGTGGTCCAACCTAGATATCGGTATCGGTAAAACCCAATATCGGTCGACCTCTATAATGGACAATAGCTGAACAGCAGATGAGGACATAAAATGTTATTTGAAAAGAAAACCTTACCCGTTCATTATATTAAATCTTTTACAGTGTGCAGAGACAGAAAACAGAAACGGCCTTACCTTATTAATGGCAAACGCCATGATGATGTCAGATTCTTTATGGACTATTTTGGCTTTGCCTCCAGGGTAACCCATATCAGCCTCCACCTGGTGCACACATACACAAATACACATTGGCATTAGTCTGTTGTGCTGCACCGCTGTTGCTAAAACTATTGCTAAATCACATCCACACAAAGCAGCAATAGCAGGAAGTTCGCTAACATGCAGTTGAGACCATGTACACACCTCCTGAGAGGGCAAAACACAAATTAATCAGTTATTACTTGATCTGCTAAACATGGTGTCAGAAGCAGAATCCGGTCTGATTTGTTAACCGCTTTCAGAGCCATCGGCGGTTAGTGAGGAAGAGCAGTGCCGAGCCAGACGAGTTAGGGGATGTGAGGAAAGAAACGGATGTGTGTGTGAGTTTGTGTGTGTGTGAGAGAGGTCACAGCAGGTTAACAGAGGATAGAAGCCCAAAGCTTTGAGAGGGTTTCACAGAGAGACGAGTCCCATTCTGTGTCTTAGTACCTTGTTGTTTTTTCGAGTTCCAGTAACGCAGTTTTGTATGAGGTGGTCCACATGATCTAAAGACTACATAACACACACCACAACACACACATACATTAACAAACACACACGGGGCACAGCACAAAACACATGCACGAGTGACAGAGATGGAGAAAAACAAATTAAATAATAAAGACCAAAATGAATCTCATTTGAAACTCTGACAAAGAGAGAGAGATGGTCTTGAGATAACATGCACATTCCAGCGTCTGTGTCAGTACTTACCCTTCAACATAAAAGATGACTACTTAGTACAATTCTATATTTATTCGATAAAAATCTTGATTCAAAGAACAAGCTGCTTCTTTTCAAGTTCCTCCAAATCTTTAATAACAAATTAAAAACTAATGTAATAATTTTATGCTAGCCCCACCCCTTTTATTCTGACAACATCCGTTTTAAAACCATTTTTTTTTATTTCCCAAATCTGGAGTTTGGCTCCACCTACTCAATGCCTTCACTCTGGCCCCACCCACTGTATTACCTCTCATCTGGTTTGGTCTCATCTGATTTGCCTGTAATTTACCTATTAATAAGCTCCGCCCCCCTTAAATACTGTCTCTGCGTCGGACAAACAAACGGAGTTGCCCACTGTCTTTCAATGACAGCTGTCGGTGTGAAGACTTGTCCGAAGATGTTTTTGATAAAATTTGAACACAAAAAGACCACCTCTCATTGAGGAGCATTCAGGCAGGGCTTAAATATGACATGGAGGGATATTTAAATGATTTTAAAATAAATATGTGACCCTGGACCACAAAACCAGTCATACATTGTATGGGTCTACATTATTGATTTTTCTTTTATGCCAAAAATTATTAGGATATTAAGTAAAGATCATGTTCCATGAAGATATTTTGTAAATTTCCTACCGTAAATATATCAAAACTTAATTTTTGATTAGTAATATGCATTGCTAAGAACTTCATTTGGACAAATTTAAAGGCGATTTTCTCAATATTTAGATTTTTGTGCACCCTCAGATTCCAAGTTTTCAAATAGTTGCATCTCAGCCAAATATTGTCATATCATAACAAACCATATATCAGTGCAAAATCTATTTATTCAGCTTTCAGATGATATATATATCGAAAAATTGACCCTAATGACTGGTTTTGTGGTCCAGGGTCACATATGGTGAGTAACATGATTAAGTTGGAATCAAGGGTTTACAGATTGCAATGCAAACGGAAGAAATCTCATGTTACAGTCGTCACGATCGCAGATGACAACATCCAGGATCAACACTGTTCATTTACCACAGTGTAAGATTAATTACTTTACATTTAAACAGTTTAATATGGAGAGGCACTGAAATATAGACCTTCGTCTATGTGTTTTTGACCTACACTGTACATGACGTGAGAATAGTTAGCTGAGGTTTGTACGTTAGCATGGACTCACTAACTTTAAATTTAGCTAGTTTTACCCAGAGATATTAACAATATTAACAGACATTAACTGTTTGAGCAGATGAAAAAGGCGACTTAATGAGAGTATGACAACCAGAAAATGAAATGAATAATAAAATAAATTCCAAATTCCATTGCCAATCCTCTCAGGATACCTGGAATCAGTGTTACAGATACCTCAGGCACATCGTTTTATTATTTTTGTAGCATAAGCACCATCAAAACAACGAGAGCTTCGGCTCTTCCAATGTTTCTCTAGGCGCTGAAACCTTTAGATGTCTGAGGTTCAGTCTCCATGCAGCTGATACTCAACTGCCATTGGCTCAACTGCATTCGAGGGGAGGGGCTTACTGGTCAATTGGCACCTCAGTGAGAAAGCTCATGGAATCGGGTGCCGATTTATTCACAGTGGAGGGATGTTCTGTGATCCTATGAACCCTGAAACACACTGCTCGCATGGCCAGTCATGTGATTGTCATATGCTTAGAATAATGATAAAAATAAAATAAAAACATTCTATTTATTATCTGATTATGAAAAATTGTTTAAATTTAAAAATTATGTTTAAAAATAGGAAAATACAGACGCTATTGTTGAAATGGTTTTCTGTCTTGCATTTTCTCTCTCAAAATGATGGATGTCGTTAAAAATGCAGCAATTAGCAGAAATGCAACATCTTATTTACATAAGGTTTGTATTTTCATGTACAGCAGGTTATATTGCACACCTGTCGCTGGCATAATAAGTACTCATTTCAAAGTCAAGTCAAAAAAGTCAATTCTGCTATATATACAGTACATACATACAGAGAATTGAAATTGCGTTACTCTCAAACCCTAGATACATACAGGTAACATTAACAATAACATAAGAAGTAAATTACAATTACGTACAGAATAAATAAATATATATATATATATATATATATATATATATATATATATATATATATATATATAAAATAAAAATTTTCAGTAGAGTCAAGTAAAAAATAAAGTGGCATTAATTATAGAAATGTATGAGAGATAAAGTGACTTGTGAAGATAAAGTGACAATGGCAGATAACAGTGCAAACCAGACAAATAGTCAGTGCAATTTGGTGTAGTGCAAGAGCTTAATAGTCTGTATGTAGAGACCAGTGCTCAGAGAGTCAGACATGTATGAGGTAGATGGATGAGGTAGTGAATCGTGGGGGGGGGGTGTTGGGTGTCTCAGAGTTCAGGTAAATGGGGCAGAAAGAGGGGAGAGGGGGCAGAGTCGGAGGGAGTTCAGCGTCCTGACAGCCTGATGGATGAAGCTGTCTTTCAATCTGCTGGTCCTGGCCTGAAGACTGCGCAGTCTCCTCCCTGATGGCAGCAGACTGAAGAGGCTGTGTGACGGGTGGGTGGGGTCACCAGCAATGCTGAGGGCTTTGCGGGTCAGACGGGTGTTGTAAATGTCCTGGAGGGAGGGGAGAGAGACACCGACGATCTTCTCAGCTGCTCTCACTATGCGCTGAAGTGACATACGGCAGGATGCGTTGCAGGTGCCATACCACACAGTGATGCAGCTGGTCAGGATGCTCTCGATGGTGCCTCTGTAGAAGGTGCACATGATGGGGGCTGGGGCTCTGGCTCTTCTCAGTTTGCGAAGAAAGTAGAGTCGCTGCTGTGCTTTCATGGTCAGTGCTGTGGTGTTGGCAGTCCAGGAGAGGTCTTCTGTGATGTGCACACCCAGGAACTTAGTGCTACTCACTCTTTCCACGGTCGCACCGTTGATGGACAGAGGAGCATGCTGAGGGTGCACTCTCCTGAAGTCAACAACAATCTCCTTCGTCTTCTCTACATTCAGAGAGAGATTGTTGTCACCGCACCATCTGGCCAGGCGGCTCACTTCACTCCTGTAGTTTGTCTCATCACGGTTGCTAATGAGACCAACCACAGTCGTGTCATCCGCAAACTTGATGAAGAGGTTGCTGTTGTGTGTCGGTGTGCAGTCATGGGTCAGCAGAGTGAAGAGGAGGGGGCTAAGCACACATCCTTGAGGGGCCCCAGTGTTCAGAATGATGGTGCTGGATGTGTTGCTGCCGACCCGTACTGCCTGAGGTCTCCCGGTCAGGAAGTCCAACAGCCAGTTGCACAGCGATGTGTTGAGTCCCAGCTGAGAGTGAGCTGTTGAGGGATGATTGTGTTGAATGCTGAACTGAAGTCTATGAACAGCATTCTGACATAAGAGTCTTTTTTGTCCAGATGTGTGAGTGCAGAGTGGACGGCAGTGGAGACGGCGTCATCGGTCGAGCGGTTTGACCGATATGCAAACTGGTAGGAGTCCAGGGAGGGGGGGAGGACAGACTTGATGTGCTGCATGACTAGTCGCTCAAAGCACTTCATGAGGATGGGAGTAAGTGCGACTGGGCGATAGTCACTGAAGCAGGATGGAGATGATTTCTTCGGGACTGGGATGATTGTGGTAGCTTTGAAGCATGTGGGAACAACAGCCTGACTCAGGGAGATGTTGAAGATGTCTGTGAAGACATCAGTGAGTTCCGCTGCACAGTCTCTCAGAACACGTCCAGGGATGTTGTCAGGACCAGGAGCTTTGCGTGCATTGATCCTGCTGAGGGATCTTCTCACGCTGTCTGTGGACAGAGTCAACATCTGGTCGTCGAGAGGAGGTGGAGTCTTCTGTGCAGTGGTGCTGTTGTGTGCCTCAAAGCGAGCGAAGAAAGCGTTCAGCTCGTTCAGCATCGGGGTGGTGCTGTCACAGGTCCGCGGCGGGGGCTTGTAGTCCGTGATGGTCTGAATCCCCTGCCACAGGCTCCTGGTGTCTCTGCTGTCACTGAAACGATGGGCTATCCTCCTGGAGTACTGACTCTTAGCCTTTCTGATGCCGCGTGACAGGTTGGCTCTAGCTTTCCTCAGGCCCACCTCGTCTCCAGCTCTGAAGGTAGCGTTGCGAGTCATCAGAAGTCTGTAGACTTCCCCTGTCAGCCACGGTTTTTGGTTGGGCCGGACGGTGATGGTCTTTGTGACTGTTACATCCTCAATGCACTTGTACTAGTACTAGTACTCCTGGAGGTCTGTTGTGTTGTGGTATGTAGCAGCCTGTTTGAACATGTCCCAGTCAGTGGTGTCAAAGCAGTCTTGAAGTGCCTCTGACGACCCTTCTGGCCACACTTGAATTTGTTTTTGAACCGGTTTGGTGACTTTAACGAGCGGTCTGTATGCTGGCATTAGCATAACAGTGATGTGGTCTGAAGCACCAAGGTGGGGGAGGGGTAGGGCTTTGTAAGCTCCTCTCTGTGTGGTGTAAACAAAGTCCAGTGTGTTGTTTCCACGTGTTGGAAAGTCTATGTGTTGTTGTATTTTAGGAAACACACTTTTTAAGTCTGCATGATTGAAATCCCCAGCCAAGATGAGAAAAGCATCTGGGTGGGCTGTCTGCTGCTCACTGATGTGCTGGTAAAGTTTATTCAGTGCCTCACTCCTGTTGTTGTTATTGGAGCTGGGAGGGATGTATACTGCAGCAAGTATTATGGCTGTATATTCCCGCGGTAGATAGAACGGCCGGCACTTAATAATCATAAACTCCAGCAGGGGTGAGCAGTGTTTGCAGACCACAACAGTATCGCGGCACCACGCATCATTGGTGTAAACACAAAGTCCGCCGCCGCGGGTCTTACCTCCCTCGACGAGCACTCTGTCCGCTCGATAGCATGTTAGCCGGTCGAGCTGAATGGCGCAGTCCGGAACACTGTTGTTGAGCCATGTTTCCGTAAACACAAAAACACAACAGTCTCTTACAGTCCTCTGAGTTGAGCGCAGAAGTCGGAGATCATCCAGTTTATTATCCAACGAGCGTCCGTTAGCCAGAACGATGGTTGGAATAGCTGGCTTGTGTGGGTTAGCCACTAGCCTAGCCCGGATACCTCCGCGCTTCCCCCTCTTCTGTTTCCTCTCACACCGCTTGTGGCGCCTCCACTGTGGGTGAGGTGCAGTAGTGGGGGTCGGTGATGGAGTAGGCCTCCGGAGAAGACAATGGTCCCGCAGCTCTTGTACGAGCGTTGAGTTTGGATTTAAAACTGTGGTCTTTCCGACATCTAGCAGAAACTCACGACTGTAGGTTCGTTTGCAGATAGATGGACGCGACAAATGCGTACAAAAACACTGTGACTCACAACATAAAAAACACGAAAACACCGATCTGTCGGGAGAGAGAGAAGCCGCTGCGTGTGCACGCGCCGCCATCTTGGATCAATTTTTTCTTGGATCAAATTGTGACTGCTTTTTTATTAGATGGTTCCATTTCAAATGTTTACATGCATTTCTTCTCTTTCTTTTTGTTCTTAACAGCTCCCACTTGCTGTGGTGGAGCAGTTATAAAACACTGTTCTTGTAAAAACATTCCAGCATTTCAGCAATAAATATGCATGCAAATTGCAGCAAAGTGCAACAGTGACCATACAGTGTCCAACCTTATGGACATTTTTGTCCAATTTAGTTTTTGAAAATTGGGCCTGTGTTAATGCTAACTGCATACATTTTGGCTCAGGTGTGTATTTTTATTGTAATTTTAATATTTCACCCTCATTTCCTTTAATAAATCCTTGGGCCATTTAACTATAAAATGATGCAATATTTGTTAATAGGCTTTTATTCTGTTGGCAAGGCTTCGAAATTAAAATTGTGACTGCTTTTTTATTAGATGGTTCCATTTTTTCAAGTTTGGCATATAAAGCAAATGCTTTATTCCCGTTTTCTGCTTATGCATATTATAGTCTATTATGAAGTCAACTGGATAAATGATGCAGCTATAATTGTGTGTGCGCATCTGTAATGTTTGAGAGAGAGAAATTATACTGTATTGTGAGTCACAAATCCCAGCGCTGTGTTTGTCAGCGGAGCTTTGCTGGAATCTAATGGAAAAAGTTTGGTACTGCACCCAAACTAAATCTTACTAAAAGCTCATTTTTTTGAGATATCAACCTCAATTTTGGAACACAAACTCTTTAGATTTTTGGCTTTGATTTTCTATCAATTTCTGAGTTCAAAATGTTTGTAAAATATATATTCTATATAAAACATTATATAACGTAACATAAATCATTTTCAGAAACTTAAATCTCTATAACTTTTTTTTGGTTTAAATTTTGTCTTTTTTAACTTCAACAATAATCTACCAAGAGTCTTCTGCCTAAATTATTCTGTCACCACTGTGTTCTGTAGTTACCTCACTCTGCTTCCTTTTCTTTGTGAAGATGTATCGAATCAAAGTCTCCTGGAGCACCTCCTGTTTCACCAGAAAATGCCACAGACGCCGAGCAGGGAAGGAGAAGCGGTGCTTTGACCTGAAGAGAAAAAACAAACACATGAACAGTCGTTTACGCATTTACATAATTCTTTAGAAATTCAGCAATGCTTTAGTTTAACTGTAATGTAAATTCTGAGAGCAAATACTCACTTGAACGGTGTGTTTTCAGGTTCTAGCATGGCTTTGTGTCGGAGTATAGCCGGTCCTCCACCAGCACTCAGATCCGTGGGGTAGGTGTTGATGTAGTTTGGTGGAGGTCCGTCAAATTTGTTCATTTTTTCCAGGAGAATCTGTTCCCAGTTTTCCAGTGTCTTAAGCACAGCATTGGCCAGAGGAGACGTCACTGGCAACTCTAAGACAACACAAGGAGGCAAAGGAAACAGAAGTGAATTATTTAGTTTACCTCCTGACAGTTTGAGCATGTTAGAGTACATTTCTACTACTTCTGAACCTGTGAAGTCCAGGCCTGTCAGGGGCAGGAACGTCTTGACATTGTGCAGGGCAAGTTTGACCATCACTAAGCGGATCAGAGACCAACTGCAAAGACACAAACACATATAAACATCTTTCAGTCTACACACTGATATGATAGACATGATGCATGCGTATTCTGGTGCACACAGGACCAATGTCTTTCACTGAGCACCAAAATGATTTATTTATATTAAAACTTCTTTACTTCATTCATCAATGAAAAGAATGAGTTTACTAAAAATGGACCTCAATCATTAAATGCAAAATGTGTTAATGCACAAATTGTAAAAGGATTAGTTCACTTTTAGATCAAAAATTACCCTTGTCATCCAAGATGTTCATGTGTTTCTTTGTTAAGTTGATAAGACATTATGTTTGTTGAGGAAAACATTTCAGGATTTCTCTCCATATAGTGGACTTTTATGGTGCCCACGATTTTAAACTTCCAAAATGCAGTTTAAATGCAGCTTCAAAGGGCTCTAAACGATCCCAGCCGAGGAAGGGTCTTATCTAGCAAAACGATCTGCCATTTTTTAAACAAATTGAAAATTTATATACATTTTTAAACCTTAAATGCTTGTCTTGTCTAGGTCTGCGTGAACTATTTTTTCCAGTTCAAGGAGTTAGGAAATGTCAAAAAACTTCATGCAAAGAAGACAAAACACCCTTTAAAAAATATATAATATATATATATATATATATATATATATATATATATAAAATGGCTATGTAGTACAAATTTGGGGAAGAAAACAAGATGGAAGTTTGTGCATGCACCAAGCAGAGACAAGACGAGCATTTGAGGTTAAAAAGTATATAAACAGTCAATTTGTTTAGAAAATAACTGATCTTTTCGCCATCAGCTGGGATCGCTTAGAGACCTTTGATGCTGCATTTAAACTGCATTTTGGAAGATCAAACTCAGGGGCACCATAGAAGTCTAGCATAGGGAGAAAAATCCTGAAAAGTTTTTCTCAAAAAACTATTTCTTCATGACTGAAGAAAGAAAGACATGAACATCTTGGGTGATAAGGGGGTGAGTACATTATCTGCAAATTGTTGTTAATTGCAGTTGCACTGCATTGTTCATTTTTACTTTACTTTTTTGTTTTATTTTCTTTTAATTTTTATTTTACTTTAGTTTTCTTGAATTTTCTGCAGCAATCCGTTTCAACTCTCATTCTGATGTTGCAATCTCACCTGTAAGAGTTTGGATCAGAGTGTTCTGTCATCTGTGTGTCTGAGAGGAAAGCATCATCATCATCCTCATTGTCACTACCACCGCTTTCATCTGAATCATACAGCGCCCCGCTGTCAGAGAGAGGAAGGAAAGGCTGGAGGAAACAATGGGACAGACACACTAGTAAGTGCTTTTAAGATTTATAAACTGATGCATGTATAAACACACCTCAGTGGCTTTGCATCTATGTGTGCTTGGAATGCAAAAAATTGCTTGTTTTTGTAAACACACTGCACATATTTTTTCTAAATCAGTTTATCCTGTGTAAATAAGCAGTAGACATGCTCTCACTTTGGCCACAAAGTAATCCCACATGCTGAGCTCGGGTGGAATGAACTTTTCCTTATAGGTGGGCCGCTCTACTGGGATGGGTGGAGGTGTGGCGGGAGTCTCTTTAACGGGACGTCCAGGAACAAGCATGCGCATGTTAAACCTGCGCCGCTGTCGGTCCACGTCCTCAGCAGGAGGGGTTGGAGGAGGCAATGCTGAAGAAGAGAGAGAAACAAAGAGTGAGGAACATGAACATGTACAGTACCTATATAGCAAGAAAAAGGAGAAAGAGGTACGTTTGGAATGGCATACTAACAATTTTTTGGGGGAAAAAAGTAGTATGCAGTATGCAGAATACTAAATCCCACAATGCAATGCACTTAACATTCTGTTTCAAACTCCACAAATGAATCTGAAGCAATATCTACTGCAATCTCTTTCTTGACAAATTATATTAAACATAGAGGTCGACCGATGTATCGGTTTTGCCGATTAATCGGCACCGATAGTCAGTTATCGGCAAAAACCCATGCCGATAGTTTTTCTGAGAAGGCTCCGCTGTCATTATACAGTATGAGAGCCATAGATATTTATGATGAGAGCGGGCTCTAGAGGCAGAAATCACTGACAACACGTGCAGTTTGTTTACACACGTGATACTGCGCCCTGAACAGAGCGGGACGATTTAGATGCGGATTTAAAACACTGACAGTGAACTATAGTGCATGTTTTCATATCATTACTTAGTGTTTTGTTGACTAGATGCTGCATTAGTAGAGAAAGCACAGCAGTATGTTTGCTATCAAGGCTGAGAGGAAGCCAACATTAGCCGCACTTCAAGAGGTTCAAACAATGTGACCAAAAGAGTAAGTCCAACCCAAATGTTCAATGTCACAATTGCTACAATCTATTTAAATTAGTTTATATCCAGCTGATCACATTAATGCATTTGTTAGCCAGCAATTTGCATATTTATAGCTAGTGATGTGAGACAGCAAACTGTTCTTTCAGCCGACAAAAATTCTGCCGCATCACAGAGTTTTACATTAAATACATCATATCTGTCCCAAATCAATGTAAATGTACATAAAGACTTGACCACTGGCTGGAAGATTGTGTGTATTGTGCATTTTTAGCAAAACATTTTTCTTTCTGTAACTCTAATAAAGTCTATATGATTTATATGAAGAGCTATAATATAGATCACACATTCTCTTTCCGTTTGCCCTGTTGTTTTAAACACCGAACTTCAAACTCATCGATGCCACTTTTGAATCATTCTTGAAGTAATATTATGTCCGTTTGGTGATTAAATAAACCGTTTTAGACCGTTTGAACTGAACACGGAGCTGGGTTTTTGCTCGGTTTGTGACTAAAATATTTAGTTATTCTGATTAGATATTCATCAAGTGTTCTAGAATAGAAGCAGTTAAACTGTGAGACTATACATACAATATCCATATGATGTAATTTCAATACTATGGCTTTTGTGTAGATGTTTAAAGACTATTTATATGCAATGGTAACACAATAAGAGTCCATTTGTAGCGTTAACTAAGATTAATAAAAGCTGTAGAATGTAAGTATTGTTCCTTGTTAGTGTGTTCATTTCAACATCTACTAATATTAATACATTTATTCTTTTACAAAGTATGGTTCAGTCCCTTTTTTTTAAATAGAAGACCACTTTCAGTTTCCATTTAGTATCCATTTTAAAAACTATTGGCTGATTAATCGGGAATCGGCCAGTGTGGTCCAACCTAGCTATCGTATCGGTAAAATCCAATATCGGTCGACCTCTAATTAAAAATGCTAAATAATGCATTTTTATTTTCAAGATGATAGGTGGCTGCCACTTGCTGACTCCTGGCAGCAAGTATAAACTGCGAAGTATGTAGTAAGCAGTATTCCAAACACAGCCAGAGAGGAAAAATAAATAAAAAAGTGAAGAAAAGTCATGCCAATAAACAGACAGAGGAGAAAGATAAAAAGAATCCAGTCTGAACACAAACTGATCTTAAAATGAAAACAGATGACCGTGATTAAACATTTCTACTGTAAACAGGCAGATCATTTGATTGAGCTTCGCAGTAGTTTGTGCAGCTGGTTCAATGGTAATCAAGCTGAGAGGGTCCCTGTGATCTCGCATGATATCAAGCTGCTCGCACACATTCACACGTCACTGCACACGTCAAGAAAACAAACCTTCCCCGTTATCCTGTTTCACTTCATCAGGTACAACTAAACAACAAATACAACAACACGTGTTTAAGCATTTAAAAGTGCACTTAATTTGTATGTTAGTTGCTATTTAATTTTCACACGCCATAAATACACATGACACATCATTGTTTGTGAAAGAAATAAAATGAGGTTCAATTAGTGAAGAACCACTGGTGGGTCACCGAGTTCAGGAGCGATTCGCAAATCTTTCTGACTGGTTCATTTATTTGTGGAAAACGCAGATTTTCAAGAACCTATTTGTGGAACACAAATATCACGTAAAAAAAAAAAGTTGAGTCCAGTAGTTTTTACATTTCTAAAAAATAAACAGTTTTTGGTTCATAATAGTGATGATGATTGTAGGCGTTTAATTGTGTTTTAGATTACCGAGTATAGTGTTCATTTTGTTAACGAAGACTATGATGAAAAATGTTCACTTATGAGCTTTTTTCCCATGCCTAAGATGAGGACAAGATGATAACAATATCAATAAACGATAACTATGACTATATCAATATGCAATTTCGTTGACAAAATAAGACAAGGCTAAAACGTTTAAAAAAAAAAAAAAAAAATACAAACTTTACCAAAAACCTTTTTATTTTCATCAAAAAATGGAGACAAAATGTTGATGATCTGAAAACACTGACAAACAAGCTCAAGTTTAGCGACCTAAATGAAAGCGTCACTCATCTGGTCTGTGTTTTGTCATGAGATCTCAACTGTATTGTTTGCGATTGTGATCGCTGAATAAATGCACTTACTCAACCACTGATGTTTTAATAAGGAAATGGTGGAATTACTAGGAATTTCACTGTTATATTTATTTGACCAGTTTTCATAATGTAGACAAAGATCTTAATACCAAGTCTTTGGTATTAGTTTATACAACAAAGGGCCTATAATAAATCAGTACACTAGATGAGTAAAATACTATGGAGGACAAGAAATGACTTCAGTATAAATAAACACATAAATGCAGAAATAAATAAATGTAAAAATACATAATAAATAAATTAATAAATAAATGAATGAATAATTCAATATTTAAATGCTGAAATAAATAAATAAATAAATAAATAAATGTAGAAATACATAAATGAATAAGTAAATACTTATATGCTGAAATAAATAAATAAATAAATAGATAAATGCAGATATGCATAAATGTATGAATAAATATACCATTTGTGTTATGCTACATTTATTTATGTAATAAATTATTAACATACGGACCCAGAAATACAGAAATAAATAAATGTAGAAATCCATAAATAAATGTAATAATAAATGCAGTATAACACAAATGGAACAAAAATAGCATAATTAATGACACTTTTGACAAAATTATTTATTTATTCATTCATGCATATCTGCATTTATTTATTTCAGCATTTAATAATTTATTTATTCATTTATTTACATATTTCTACATTTATTTATTTATACATTTCTACATTTATTTAAGCATTTATTCGTTTATTTATACTTAAGTAATTTCTCGTCCTCTAAACTACAGCATGTACAGTATATGTCCACATTCTATTAATTTGTGTAATACATAAGAAATACATGCAGAAGTAAATTTCTCAAATAACAATCATGATTATAATTCTGAGCAAAAATAAGTTTTATCAGTTTAACAATTATACAGAATGACTAAGATTTCATTGACTAAAACCTGACTAAAATGCTCATACATTTTATTGACTTAAACTTGACTAAACATAAGCAGGACAATTAATAGTCTAAATATGATACTTAAAATGTCCTACATTAAAATGGCTGCCAAAATTAATAGCCTACTGTACGGTTAATTAATAATAATCTTATTGCTGAAATGTCAAGTTTTCATTGATTAAAACTAGACTTAATTACTTAGGGTTTCTTTGACTAAACCCAGACTAAAATGTTGAGACTTTTAGTTGACTAAAATTAAATAGGATAAGAATATGATAAAAACTAACAAGGACATTTTACCACAGGACTACGACTAAGACTAAATTGAAAATAGCTGACGAAATTAACACTGAGTATTACCATTTTTGTTAACACTGATGAGAGTCTACCCGAGTCCTATATAACAAACCCACAGAAACGCACAAATAATGAGAGGGATGCTTTAGACCAAACGTTTTCCTTTTTCAAACATAGAAATATCTCATCTCGTCAGGTCTTTTTTCTCTAGGACGTCTCATTAGCGTGTAAAGGACGTTTTGATTCTGATGGAGTGGAATGTTTATCTCGAATGTAAGGGAGGACACATCTGAAGAGAAGAGTCGCCGTTCTTCAGAAGTCATGTTCAAAGAGAAATCCCCACAGAAAGAGTCTGCGAGTGTCAATATGTGTGGGGAGTTTTATTTTGAAACAAAGAGCTGATAGCGAGAACACAGACAGATTCATTTACTGTGTTGATGATCAAAGGATCTTCTCTTTGAGCGCTGCCAGACAACACCTTGACAAAACGCCAAGAGCCGACAAGTATGAAAACAAAACCCTAATCACTGGGTTATGTAAGGCTGTTTAAGAATGTGATCCTTGTATGTGACACCAGAAGCACTTTCCAGTTTAGCTAGTTTAAAAAACACTAGATTTTGGATTTACAGACAATTAAAACAGCCATTTTCTAGACTACAGTAGTCAGCATTTGAGGTGGATCAAAAATGTTAATCAAAGTTGTCCTAAGACAAGAACAGGTATTGCTTTGGTTTTAGGACAACTTTGAAAAAAAGGTTTTGATCCACTTTAAATGTCGACAACATTATACAACATTTCTCAGTGACCCGAGGAAAGCTGAAATAAAAAATAAATATTAGATTAAAAAAAAAAACAAGTAACTAACTGAAAAAAAATGTATTTACCCTAAAAGGGTAAATGTCAGTTTGATTCTTTTTAATGTGACCTGGCAGATCGTTGTAGCTGCCTCAGTTCAAGCAGATCATCTCTCTCTCTTTACTACTATATATAGCATGAAATAAACATGAATTAACATTGGAAAGTATGCTGAAGTAAATAGCACAATTTACTGAAAAGTAATCACTCTCATGTAATCCCTCAGTCAGTGTTTCAACCACCGAAAGATGTCAATAAAACTTGTAAACAATGTCATGTAATGCCACATTTACCTCAGGAAAGCCAGTCAGCTAAAGAAAAGCTACTACAATTATTTAACTAGATAAAGTTCATCAAGACAAACTTTAAGTTGGCTTGAGAAAGCTTGACCAGAAAGTTTGATTTTTTTTTTTTTTTTTTAAGTTTTAAAAGTGTGATAGTTTTCAGTCTGAAATAGTTTGAAGTTTAAAGTAGTTTTAAAGGTTAAGGCATGAATGTTTTGAAGACAATACAGTGAGATAGATAAATAGATAAGCATATTACTAGCATGTTTCTAGCATGATTAGCATGCCACTAGCATGTGTTGCTAACATGAGTAACAAGTTACTAGCATGTTGTTAACATGATCATCAAGTTACTAGTATGTTGCTAGCACGAGTAGCGTATTACTAGTATGTTGCTAGCATGAGTAGCAAGCTACTAGCATGTTGATAACATGATTAGCAAGCTACTAGCATGTTGTTAACATTAGCAAGTTGTTAGCATGTTTCTATCATGATTAGCAAGTTGCTAACATGTTTCTAGCATGACTGAAGCATGAATAACATGTTACTAGCAAGTTGCTAGCATGTTTCTAACATTATTAGCATATTGCTATCATGCTTCTAACATGATTAGCATTTTATTAGCAAGTTGCTAACATGTTTCAGCATGAGTCAAGCTACTACCATGTTGCTAACATGATTAGCACATCACTAACGTGATTAACACGTTATTAGCATGTTGCTAGCATGATTAACAAGTTGCTAACATGTTTCTAACATGATTAGCATGTTACTAGCATGTTTTTAGCATGATTAGCATGCCACTAGCATGTGTTGCTAACATGAGTAACAAGTTACTAGCATTTTGTTAGCATGATTATCAAGTTATTAGTATGTTGCTAGCATGAGTAGCATATTACTAGTATGTTGGTAACATGAGTAGCAAGTTACTAGCATGTTTCTAACATGACTGAAGCATGACTAGCATGTTACTAGCAAGTTGCTAGCATGTTTCTAGCATTATTAGCATCTTGCTATCATGCTTCTAGCATGATTATGTTGCTAACATGATTAACACATCACTAGTGTGATAAGTTAATAGCATGTTGATAGCATGATTAACAATTTGCTAACATTTTTTCCTAACATGATTAGCTTGTTGCTAGCATGATTACCATGTTGCTATCATGTTTCTAACATGATTAACAAGTTGATAACATGTTTCTAACATGATTAGCATGTTACTAGCAAGTTGCTAGCATGTTTCTAGCATGATTAACAAGCTACCATGTTGCTAGCATGATTAGCACATCACTAGCATGATTAACTAGTTATTAGCATGTTGATATAGCATGATTAACAAGTTGATAACATGTTTCTAACATGATTAGCATGATACTAGCATGTTTCTAGCATGATTAGCAAGCTACCATGTTGCTAGCATGATTAGCACATCACTAGCATGATTAACACGTTGATAACATGTTTCTAACATGATTAGCATGTTACTAGCAAGTTGCTAGCATGTTTCTAGCATGATTAACAAGCTACCATGTTGCTAGCATGATTAGCACATCACTAGCGTGATTAACTAGTTATTAGCATGTTGATATAGCATGATTAACAAGTTGATAACATGTTTCTAACATGATTAGCATGTTACTAGCAAGTTGCTAGCATGTTTCTAGCATGATTAACAAGCTACCATGTTGCTAGCATGATTAGCACATCACTAGCGTGATTAACTAGTTATTAGCATGTTGATATAGCATGATTAACAAGTTGATAACATGTTTCTAACATGATTAGCATGATACTAGCAAGTTGCTAGCATGTTTCTAGCATGATTAGCAAGCTACCATGTTGCTAGCATGATTAGCACATCACTAGCATGATTAACACGTTGATAACATGTTTCTAACATGATTAGCATGATACTAGCAAGTTGCTAGCATGTTTCTAGCATGATTAGCAAGCTACTACCATGTTGTTAGCATGCTTAGCATGTCACTAGCATGTTGCTAACATGATTGCTAGCACATCATTAGCATGATTAACAAGTTATTAGCATGTTGATAGCATGATTAACATCACTAGCATGATTAACAAGTTATTAGCATGTTGATAGCATGATTAACAAGTTGCTAACATGTTTCTAACATGATTAGCATGTTAGTAGCAAATTGCTAGCATGATTAGCAAGCTACTACCATGTTGCTAGAATTATTATCACATCACTAGCATGATTAACAAGTTACTAGAATGCTGCTAGCATGTTTCCAACATTGTTAATATTAGTAAGTTATTAACATGTTTCTAACACAATTTGCAAGTTACTATTATGTTGCTAGCATGATTCTAGGATGATTAACATGATACTAGAATGGTGTTATGATTAGCAAGTTACTAGCATGATTCTAGCATGATTAGCAAGTTATTAGCATGATTATGAAGTTAGTTTGAATGGATTAGAAATAGTAGATAGAAGGGAAGTTTGACTGAGTCTCAAGGGATTGTGGGAGTTTTGTCAGTGTGTGTTTGAATAGTCTTGGCTCATTTGAACATTCCCTCAATGTAAGTCTATGGGATTTTCACAGTTCTAATCATTATTTTTTAGGAAAATTGTAAGTCCGATCAGTTAGAAAAGATATAGCACATCCGCTCAGATAAGTCTGAATAATAATACCTGTAAGTTTAAGTCAGATTTCAGTAAGTTAAGTAACTTAATAAACGGTTTTCATTTCTGCCTAATTTTGGTTTTTAGTGTATCAGTAAAGAAAACATTTTGGTTCTGTATACAGCAGTCAGTGAGGCAATTTAGTAGGGTTTATAACAGAACCTTTTATTTTAAAAGAGCACAGGAAATCCTGTTTTCTATCATATGCCTTAAACAAAAGAATAATCATATTGGTTCCACTAAAAAGGTCTTATCAGTTCAGACAGAAAGAGAACAGAACAGAACAATCTCTGAATGTTGACCTCAGACAGCTGGTGTGCACCTGAGCCTCAGGCACTCACCGCATCTCTACACACAGAGAGGAGATCAGCTGACTCTTTCTCTCTCTCTCTCTCTCACACACACACACACACACACACACACACACACACAAATCTAGACTGGAGTTTAACCTTTCAGTGTTCCAATGCAGCACTCATGGGACACTTGACATCGAGTTAAAACAGGCTAAAACGCTGAACAGAGAGACGGAGTGGAAAGAGTTTGTGTACCTGATGTATTCTCAGACTGGAGCTCTGTCTGCCTGATTGACTCCACATTGGCTGATGGTCACACACACAAACACATATGAGATGATGAGATGAAAATGAGACACAAAAGCAAAATATGCAAACAAACACAAAAAATGCTGGATGAAAACACACACAGCAAATAAAACAAAGTAAGAACTAATGAAATGTAATACATGAGAAAGAACAAACATCACTGCACACACTCGTAGCACCTCTCCACACACTAACAGGGACGGACACACACATCCTGCCATCTAGAATATATGGGTAACACTAATAAGGTTCCATTAGTTAACATTAGGGGTGTAACGATGCACCAACTCCACTTGTTTGCTGTGGGTCTGGGGTTCATGGCATGGCACCAGCAATGCTAAAGAGCAATAGATTCACTTAAATCAGGGTTCCTCAATTAGTTTTCACAGAGGGCCAAATTCTGCCAACAATACCAAGCTGAGGGCCATCGACCATGTTATGACCAAAATGTTTGCTCTTGTTGTTGTTGTTTCTGTTTTTATTGTTGTTTTTTTGTTAAAAGAGTCAGAAGATAAATATTCTTATATAATTATAAGTTTTTTTTTTTTTTTTTTTCACAGAAGTCTGTTTTATTCAAACAATTATGAACATTTTTGTATTCAGATACAGAAAACTAAATAACTTTCCCGGTTGAATATTAAAAACAAAGGAACAAACAAAAAATCTGGATTTCCATGTCAACTGTTCCTGCTCACACTGGGTCTGCACTTTCCCTAATTGTTTCCCTAATTATTAGATCTATCAGCATTAATATTTTTAGATTTTTGGGGGATCAAACTGTGGGTCACTGTGTCCCAACCAGACGTGACACGATAAAAGGTATCTTTTCCATGTAGTTTTTGTCCTAACCATGCTAACCATACAAACTATGACAGTGATAATCCCAGGCATTGATTACGTGCTTTATTCATTGTTAAAATAGTCTAATGTGAGTTTGAATATCATATTGCGTGACATTTATAGCCATACTGAAAGCAACAACAGATTACATCAGATCTAAAAATAAAATAAAACAAACATTAAAACTGCAAACTTAATGTGCGATACGCGCTTTAAAGTCCAGTTCTGAATCAAGTGATTCGCGATACGCGCTTTGAAGTCCATTTTTGAGTCAAATGATTCGCGATACGCGTTTTAAAGTCTGGTTCTGAATCAAATGATTCGCGATCCGCGCTTTAAAGTCCTGTTCTGAATCAAATGGTTCGCGATACGCGCTTTAAAGTCCTGTTCTGAATCAAGTGATTCGCGATACACGCTTTGAAGTCCATTTTGAGTCAAATGATTCGCGATACGCGTTTTAAAGTCTGGTTCTGAATCAAATGATTCGCGATACGCGTTTTAAAGTCTGGTTCTGAATCAAATGATTCGCGATACGCGTTTTAAAGTCTGGTTCTGAATCAAATGATTCGCGATACGCGTTTTAAAGTCTGGTTCTGAATCAAATGATTCGCGATCCGCGCTTTAAAGTCCTGTTCTGAATCAAATGGTTCGCGATACGCGCTTTGAAGTCCATTTTTGAGTCAAATGATTCGCGATACGCGTTTTAAAGTCTGGTTCTGAATCAAATTATTCGCGATACGCACTTTGAAGTGCCTTTTTGCGTCAAATGATTCGCGGTACGCGCTTTAAAGTCCGGATCTGAATCAAATTATTCACGATACACGCTTTGAAGTCCATTTTGAGTAAAATGATTCGCGATACGCGTTTTAAAGTCCTGTTCTGAATCAAATGGTTCGCGATACGCGCTTTGAAGTCCATTTTTGAGTCAAATGATTCACGATACGTGTTTTAAAGTCTGGTTCTGAATCAAGTTATTTGCGATACGCACTTTGAAGTGCCTTTTTGCGTCAAATGATTCGCGATACGCACTTTAAAGTCCGGATCTGAATCAAATTATTCACGATACACGCTTTGAAGTCCATTTTGAGTCAAATGATTCGCGATACGCGTTTTAAAGTCCGGTTCTGAATCAAATGATTCGCGATCCGCGCTTTAAAGTCCTGTTCTGAATCAAATGGTTCGCGATACGCGCTTTGAAGTCCATTTTTGAGTCAAATGATTCGCGATACACGCTTTAAAGTCCGGTTCTGAATCAAGTGATTCGCGATACATGCTTTGAAGTCCATTTTGAGTCAAATGATTCGCGATACATGCTTTAAAGTCTGGTTCTGAATCAAATTATTCGCGGTACACGCTTTGAAGTCCATTTTTGAGTCAAATGATTCGCGATACGCGTTTTAAAGTCTGGTTCTGAATCAAATTATTCGCGATACGCACTTTGAAGTGCCTTTTTGCGTCAAATGATTCGCGATACGCGCTTTAAAGTCCGGATCTGAATCAAATTATTCACGATACACGCTTTGAAGTCCATTTTGAGTCAAATGATTCGCGATACGCGTTTTAAAGTCCGGTTCTGAATCAAATGATTCGCGATCCGCGCTTTAAAGTCCTGTTCTGAATCAAATGGTTCGCGATACATGCTTTGAAGTCCATTTTTGAGTCAAATGATTCGCGATACATGCTTTAAAGTCTGGTTCTGAATCAAATTATTCGCGGTACACGCTTTGAAGTCCATTTTTGAGTCAAATGATTCGCGATACGCGTTTTAAAGTCTGGTTCTGAATCAAATTATTCACGATACGCACTTTGAAGTGCCTTTTTGCGTCAAATGATTCGCGGTACGTGCTTTAAAGTCCTGTTCTGAATCAAATGGTTCGCGATACGCGCTTTCAAGTCCATTTTTGAGTCAAATGATTCGCGATACACGCTTTAAAGTCCGGTTCTGAATCAAGTGATTCGCGATACATGCTTTGAAGTCCATTTTGAGTCAAATGATTCGCGATACATGCTTTAAAGTCTGGTTCTGAATCAAATTATTCGCGGTACACGCTTTGAAGTCCATTTTGAGTCAAATGATTCGCGATACGCATTTTAAAGTCCGGTTCTGAATCAAATGATTCGCGATATGCGCTTTGAAGTCCATTTTTGAGTCAAATGATTCGCGGTACGCAATTTATTGTCTGGTACTTGTCTAAAAAGATGTATATAATGTGCAATGTTAACAGATTACACTAACGTTAGTTTTCAAAAGCATCCCCCACCTCTGCTTTTTTCACAAATCGCACCCTGTATATAGGTTTAATATTTATTAATTCAATTACAAACTTGTCCATTTCGTTGTGAGTACAGTGCTTCTCGCTTTTGAATGGCTGTGATATTTAAATGATTCTGTCACATTGCGTTGTTGCATTGTGTCTTGTAAGGAGTGTGAAGCGGCTTACACACCGAACGCGGAAAGTGCTGCACAGCGGCAAAAGTTCAGCTATTTTAAACTTTGACCGCGGCTTGTGTGCCAGTGGTGCGCTCCGCTGCTCGTGTGCTTAAAAGTCGATGCAGCACCAAACCGTCCTCGCGAGTCGCAAGCCAAGCCAGTTTAATAGATTTCATAGTGCAGTGCTTTATGAGTTTGGTGTGAAAGCCCTTAAAAGGCTGAATTTTCATGCCACATTATTTGAAATTAGCGCGGGCCAAATAACTTTCTCTCACGGGCCGGATATGGCCCGTGGGCTGCCTATTGAGGAACCCTGACTTAATAATAATAATAACAATAATAATAATAATAATAGCTATGATAGATGAAAAAAATTGTTGGTTTGTAAAATGTTACCAAAAATATATTGCCTAAAAGAAATAATACAATGCAGTGAAATAATGCCTAAATAATGCAACCAAGTCATTAGACAAAATGACATAGGCTACATATAAAAATCACATGTGCCATGGATTAAAAAAAAAAAATGGAATAGCAAAAAGGAAACAATTTTTATCAAATAACTCAATCTGACAGTCGGGAGTTCGCTTGCAGAGCAGACTCAACTGGGATATCATCAAGGCCATTTTGAGAGGTTGGGAGAAAAGGTGCAGACTGGTCTGCTCTGATAGTCTGTTTGCATTCAACCTATATACTGCAGAGCTTATATAATCAAGAAATCTGTGGGAATGTGTAGAAATACACGCAATGCCTGCAAGTTACAGAATGTGTAGCTCCTTCTATGGACATGCTTTTTTGAATTCTTGAACCCTAAGAATTTACAACATTTTTACAATATGCTCTCATAATAACGTTATGTACATTACAGTTAATGTTCATTAATGTCCTGCATTTCTGTTTTGAGAACAAAGCACTTTTATAATCAATGGGATTTAATTTATCAGATTTATCTAATAAAAAATATGGTTTTATATTATTTAATATTATTTATACTACATAACCTTAATATTACACAATACTACCCGAATAAGTGTCTGTGCTGCTCTGAATGTCTACTCCTATAGTGCAGAAACACTGCAAACTCGAAAAATGTGTTCTTATTATAATGTTAACTCTATGACAGTACCAGTCAATTATTAATATTTGTACTGCTGGCGCTGCACACTGAAGAGATCACTGTAACTTTAGGACCACAATGAAGTTCTTTACTGCAGCCAGCATAACTCAACCAAATGAGTTTTATACGAGATAAATAATATACACAATGCTGTACATGTATATAAACAAAATATTGCAACTTACAGTTTCGCAAAAAACCTGACTGTGGTAGTCATGAAGTTATAATTCTGTGGACACTTAACAACGCGCTATTTTTACAGTTGTGTTCTCCATTATAATTTTGTGTAGCCTATATGCAGAGCTGGGTAGAGTACTTGCAAATTGTAATCAGGTACAGATTCCAGATTCCATGATAAAAATTGTAGTCAGTAATGTAATCAGTTACATTACATATTTTAGGTAATCTAATCAGATTACTTTTACCTTACTTTTAACTTAACTAATTTATCCCATTGATTTAAATAGGAATATCTTGTACCATAATGATGAAGAAAATGTTCCATTCATTGTAATTTACTACAATTAAACACAAGGTTTCCCAAACTAAAAGTTCACAAAAGGAGCTGCAGGGGGTTTGTAAGTTTAATGAAAAGCTAACACTTAATTAAATCATAAACAATTAACATAAAAATAAATCATTTTAAAACAAAGTCCCTTTCAAAAATATTTTGTACACTAGCCTCCGGAACCTCATACACGACCAAGTCTTAATGAATGGGTGAATCCTGAAATCTCAAAAACTGCTTCCTGAACTCACAATTAAAATATATGTGTCAAATCAGCAACAAAAATCAGAAATTAATTGTTCCATGAATGTTGTTTCTTATGCTCAAATAGCATTTAAAAAGCTTATTTTTCAGGGGACTCTTAGGGGTAGTTAATATATATATAATATAGTAGTGGTGTCAATCAATAAAACCAAAACTAATTAATCACACATTGTTCCTAAAATTAATCGTGATTAATCCTACCTGACATTAAAGTATTTAATTAGAATTTAATGTTTTTTGATTTATTAACAAATTTAAAAAAGCTGAAATCAACAGTAACTAAGATTAATAATTGCATTAGTATTTTTAATTGATAGTGGATGTTAACTAATGGAACCTTATTGTAATCTGCATAGCTGTCATTTAAAATCAGCGCAATTTTTGTAATTGTAAAAGTATTACCAATATATCAGATCACTGGACTTTTATGTGCTAACTGATACAAGACTGGAAATCCACTATTGCGATCTGATTTCCTGTTCCTGTGTGGAGGAAGTGCCTCTGAGCTCTTACTCACAGCTCTCGGGCTGTGCTGTTTCCACGGTAACGTTACCATGGTTACCAGCCTCAGTCTGAGGTGGTGCTTGATTGACGGTCAGGGTCGGTGGGTCAGAATCTGTGACCTTTACACCCTCTGACCCCTCGGACCCTGCTGCCTTGAGAGCAGCTGAAGGGGAGGAAATCTGATTATGAACTGGAGGACCCAGAGATTGAGTTTTTGTTTTGTTTTTTAAATACATGGAAGCAAAAACAGTGACTAAACATAAAAATAACTTCTGACAAAAGCTGTGTGTAAAGGACACATTGTAGACAACATCAACAAACACCTCCGCCAGAGGCAGAAGACTCACCTGGAGTGATTTCAGGTGGCCGCTTGGGTTTGACAATGAGTTTGGCTCCTCCCCCAAACACAGCGGCCCACATGCGGTTGTTGAGAGGATGAGCGCCAAGCCGGAAGAGCTCGTTTCCAGAGTGTGTGCCAAGACCGTGAATCAGCAGACTGAGATACACGGCCACCACTGCTTCACACAACATGACGTTCAGACGAACGTAATCATCACCCTGAGCACACGCCAGCAGACTGATCAGAGATGACACACCTGAGAGAGAGAGAGAAAACACACACAATCAGCCAGTAATATATACTGGATGTATCTGTTCTTGGATTCTTCCATTTATTCATCCCCCGAACCATCAGTTTATTCCATCTATACATCTGTCTAATGATCCGTCTCTCCCCTGTGCTCTTTTCTATGTACAAGTAATGAGGAAAGTTTTAGATTATTTAAATACGCTGATGATATGACCTTGGTTGGCCTGTTGGACAAAACAAACTCTACATATGATTTGGGCCTATCTGACTCATATTAAGGTGCTTGAAACTTGATGTTGTTCTAGCCAATTAGACATCAATGTTGCCAAGACTAAATAATTAGTTGTGTACAAAACAAGATGTAACATGTGAGCCGATTTCAGCTGAGAGTCAACAAGTTGAAATTGTGGAAAAGTGTAAGTATCGTGGTTCAATTCTGGATCCTCAATTGAGTTTTGACTCAGAGTGTATTTTTAAAAGTTGCGCTCAGTGACTTTTCCTTGTTAGACAGCTTAGTGGTCTAGCTGTTAGTAAGCACATCTTGGAACTTGTGAATAAATCCTTTGTTGAAAGTGTTTCTGCCTGGTATAAGCATCTAAATTGCAGACTCAAGAACAAACTTTCCAGAATTGTATCTATGGCAAAAAATAATTGGTAGGCCTCAGAACCCTTTAATGCAACTCTATGCAGAAAGGACAAAGGCGGCGGCGAAGTTTATTCTTGCAGATGGTTCTCATCCTCTTTTCAGCGAGTTTGAGCCTCTGAAGTCAGGTAGATGTTATAGGGTTCCTTTAGTAAATAAAAATGTGTTTAAGAGGTCCTTTATTCCAAATGCGATTAAAAAGATTAATTCAGCAAGTGTTTAATCAAACAGTTAGGGCTGGGAAAAAAATTTGATTTTTCAATTAATAGTTTTTTTTTGTTTGATGTCTATTCAATATTGATTCTCAAAAGCAGAGAATCATTTTTTTTCCCTGTATTTATTTCAGCAAACATTTAAAACAAGATCTGATTAATGTGAACCTTTAATTGGTAATTTCTGATGTTAACTGTTATTTTTTTTTAGAAATATCAATAGCATTTGTATTAAAACTATATTCACTGAATGTAATAAAAAAGAGAGAGAGAGAATTAAATCGTATCGAGAGCTTGCGAATCAAAATCGAATCGAATCGGGAGAGCTGAATCGATACCCAGCCCTACAAACAGTGTATATGCCATGAACTGTATCTTTTTATTTTTTATTCTTTTTTATACAATGTGTGTAAGCCAAAAGGTGAGCCAAAGACAACTTTCCACTCAGGTGGATAATAAAGTTATACAATACAATACAATGCAATCCAATTTATTCTTCATCTGTCTGCCCCTCCATCCATCCATCTATCTGACATCAATCCATTCAATCTCTCCATCATCTTTCTGATCATCCATCCATCTATCTATCTGACATCCATTTATTCAATCTCTCCGATCATCCATCCATTCAACCTATCTATTCCAATCTATTCCAAAAAACAAACAAACAAACAAAAAAAATCATAAGGTAAGCACTGTTTACCAACATGCAATCAGATCAAAACGAGAGTTTGCATTGTGACAATATTATTGGTTGATATTATTTGTTACCATGTGACACTTCTAAAGCATTAATAATGAGTCTGAACGTGCTACTTCTGTGCATGTTTTCCACATAGTCTGATCTGATGTGTGTTACCTGGCCACTGTGCAGGGGCAGAGGTGGGTGTTGCATGTTCCTCGATGCTCTCAGTGCGAAGTCTACGCCTGTCACTCAATAACAGCCCCTGATACACCATCCCTGTGAACTGACTGGCCTCTGACTGACTGCTGAACACACACATAAGCAGGAGGGCATGAAATTGCAGCTGTGTGTATATGTGGGTAAAGGTTAACAGAATAGAACACTGTTCATAGTCAGACAATCTAAGCAGCTACAGTACAACAACTTTAGAGGCATTGCATGATGTTAGGTTTATCAGTAGCAGTATGTTTGTACCTGTAACTGTGGCTGTCACACAGTGATTGGTAGATACAAGCTGACAGAGATGCAGCAAGGGTGTGTAAAGCATTCACCTGAAATACACACAAACATATTAGCAGGAGCACACACACAGTCTTTATACAGTGAGGGAAAAAATTATTTGATCCCATGCTGATTTTGTATGTATGCCCACAAAGAAATGATCAGTCTATAATTTTAACGGTAGGTTTATTTAAACAGAATAACAACAGAAAAATCCAGAAAAACAGTTCTAAAATGATTTGCATTTTAATGAGTGAAATAAGTATTTGATCCTCTATCAATCAGCAAGATTTCTGGCTCCCTGGTGTCTTTTATACAGGTAACAAGATGAGATTAGAGGGTGCTCCTAATCTCAGCTTGTTACCTGTAAAAAAGACACCTGTCCACAGAAGCAATCAATCAATCAGATTCCAAACTATTCGCCATGGCCAAGACCAAAGAGCTGTTCAAGAATGTCAGGGACAAGATGGTAGACCTACACAAGGCTGGAATGGGCTACAAGACCATCGCCAAGCAGCTTGGTGAGAAGGTGACAACAGTTGGTGAGATTATTCACAAATGGAAGAAACAAAATAACTGTAAAACTTATTCGGTCTGGGGTTCCATGCAAGATCTCACCTCGTGGAATATCAGTGATCATGAGAACGAGCAATCAGCCCAGAGCTACACAGGAGGATCTTGTCAATGATCTCAAGGCAGCTGGGACCATAGTCACTAAGAAAATAATTGGTAACACTACGCCGTGAAGGACTGAAATCCTGCAGTGCCCACAAGGTCCCCCTGCTCAAGAAAGCACATGTACAGGCCCATCTGAAGTTTGCCAATGAACATCTGAATGATTCAGAGGAGAACTGGGTGAAAGTGTTGTGGTCAGATGAGACCAAAATCCAGCTCTTTGGCATCAACTCAACTCGCCATGTTTGGATGTTACATGGAGGTGGAAACATTATGCTTTGGGGGAGTTTTCTGCTAAGGGGACAGGACAACAGGGCCATGTACTGGCAAAACTTGGGTGAGAACCTCCTTCCCTCAGCCAGGGCATTGAAAATGGGTCGTGGATGGGTATATCAGCATGACAATGACCCAAAACACACTGCCAAAGCAACAAAGGAGGTGCTCAAGAAGAAGCACATTAAAGTTCTGGAGTGGCCTAGCCAGTCTCCAGACCTTAATCCCATAGACAATCTGTGGAAGGAGCTGAAGGTTCGAGTTGCCAAATACCTGCTTGAAGACATAATGACTTGGAGAGGATCTGTAAAGAGAAGTGGGACAACATGTCCCACTTCTCTTTAGTGGGACATGTCCCCAGCTACATAGCCAAGATGGCGGCGCGTGCACACGCAGCGGCTTCTCTCTCTCCCGACAGATCGGTGTTTTCGTGTTTTTTATGTTGTGAGTCACAGTGTTTTTGTACGCATTTGTCGCGTCCATCTATCTGCAAACGAACCTACAGTCGTGAGTTTCTGCTAGATGTCGGAAAGACCACAGTTATAAATCCAAACTCAACGCTCGTACAAGAGCTGCGGGACCATTGTCTTCTCCGGAGGCCTACTCCATCACCGACCCCCACTACTGCACCTCACCCACAGTGGAGGCGCCACAAGCGGTGTGAGAGGAAACAGAAGAGGGGGAAGCGCGGAGGTATCCGGGCTAGGCTAGAGGCTAACCCACACAAGCCAGCTATTCCAACCATCGTTCTGGCTAACGTACGCTCGTTGGATAATAAACTGGATGATCTCCGACTTCTGCGCTCAACTCAGAGGACTGTAAGAGACTGTTGTGTTTTTGTGTTTACGGAAACATGGCTCAACAACAGTGTTCCGGACTGCGCCATTCAGCTCGACCAGCTAACATGCTATCGAGCGGACAGAGTGCTCGTCGAGGGAGGTAAGACCCGCGGCGGCGGACTTTGTGTTTACACCAATGATGCGTGGTGCCGCGATACTGTTGTGGTCTGCAAACACTGCTCACCCCTGCTGGAGTTTATGATTATTAAGTGCCGGCCGTTCTATCTACCGCGGGAATATACAGCCATAATACTTGCTGCAGTATACATCCCTCCCAGCTCCAATAACAACAACAGGAGTGAGGCACTGAATAAACTTTACCAGCACATCAGTGAGCAGCAGACAGCCCACCCAGATGCTTTTCTCATCTTGGCTGGGGATTTCAATCATGCAGACTTAAAAAGTGTGTTTCCTAAAATACAACAACACATAGACTTTCCAACACGTGGAAACAACACACTGGACTTTGTTTACACCACACAGAGAGGAGCTTACAAAGCCCTACCCCTCCCCCACCTTGGTGCTTCAGACCACATCACTGTTATGCTAATGCCAGCATACAGACCGCTCGTTAAAGTCACCAAACCGGTTCAGAAACAAATTCAAGTGTGGCCAGAAGGGTCGTCAGAGGCACTTCAAGACTGCTTTGACACCACTGACTGGGACATGTTCAAACAGGCTGCTACATACCACAACACAACAGACCTCCAGGAGTACTCAGAGACTGTCACTGCCTACATCACCAAGTGCATTGAGGATGTAACAGTCACAAAGACCATCACCGTCCGGCCCAACCAAAAACCGTGGCTGACAGGGGAAGTCTACAGACTTCTGATGACTCGCAACGCTGCCTTCAGAGCTGGAGACGAGGTGAGCCTGAGGAAAGCTAGAGCCAACCTGTCACGCGGCATCAGAAAGGCTAAGAGTCAGTACTCCAGGAGGATAGCCCATCGTTTCAGTGACAGCAGAGACACCAGGAGCCTGTGGCAGGGGATTCAGACCATCACGGACTACAAGCCCCCGCCGCGGACCTGTGACAGCACCACCCCGATGCTGAACGAACTGAACACTTTCTTCGCTCGCTTTGAGGCACACAACAGCACCACTGCACAGAAGACTCCACCTCCTCTAGACGACCAGATGTTGACTCTGTCCACGGACAGCGTGAGAAGATCCCTCAGCAGGATCAACGCACGCAAAGCTCCTGGTCCTGACAACATCCCTGGACGTGTTCTGAGAGACTGTGCAGCGGAACTCACTGATGTCTTCACAGACATCTTCAACATCTCCCTGAGTCAGGCTGTTGTTCCCACATGCTTCAAAGCTACCACAATCATCCCAGTACCGAAGAAATCATCTCCATCCTGCTTCAACGACTATCGCCCAGTCGCACTTACTCCCATCCTCATGAAGTGCTTCGAGCGACTAGTCATGCAGCACATCAAGTCTGTCCTCCCCCCCTCCCTGGACCCCTACCAGTTTGCATATCGGTCAAACCGCTCGACCGATGATGCCGTCTCCACTGCCGTCCACTCTGCACTCACACATCTGGACAAAAAAGACTCTTATGTCAGAATGCTGTTCATAGACTTCAGTTCAGCATTCAACACAATCATCCCTCAACAGCTCACTCAAAAACTGTCTCAGCTGGGACTCAACACGTCGCTGTGCAACTGGCTGTTGGACTTCCTGACCGGGAGACCTCAGGCAGTACGGGTCGGCAGCAACACATCCAGCACCATCATTCTGAACACAGGGGCCCCTCAAGGATGTGTGCTAAGCCCCCTCCTCTTCACTCTGCTGACCCATGACTGCACACCGACACACAACAGCAACCTCTTCATTAAGTTTGCGGATGACACGACTGTGGTTGGTCTCATTAGCAACCGTGATGAGACAAACTACAGGAGTGAAGTGAGCCGCCTGGCCAGATGGTGCGGTGACAACAATCTCTCTCTGAATGTAGAGAAGACGAAGGAGATTGTTGTTGACTTCAGGAGAGTGCACACTCAGCATGCTGCTCTGACCATCAACGGTGCGACCGTGGAAAGAGTGAGTAGCACTAAGTTCCTGGGTGTGCACATCACAGAAGACCTCTCCTGGACTGCCAACACCACAGCACTGACCATGAAAGCACAGCAGCGACTCTACTTCCTTCGCAAACTGAGAAGAGCCAGAGCCCCAGCCCCCATCATGTGCACCTTCTACAGAGGCACCATCGAGAGCATCCTGACCAGCTGCATCACTGTGTGGTATGGCACCTGCAACGCATCCTGCCGTACGAAACTTCAGCGCATAGTGAGAGCAGCTGAGAAGATCGTTGGTGTCCCTCTCCCCTCCCTCCAGGACATCTACGACACCCGTCTCACCCGCAAAGCCCTCAGCATTGCTGGTGACCCCACCCACCCGTCACACAGCCTTTTCAGTCTGCTGCCATCAGGGAGGAGACTACGCAGTCTTCAGGCCAGGACCAGCAGATTGAAAGACAGCTTCATCCATCAGGCTGTCAGGATGCTGAACTCCCTCCGACTCTGCCCCCTCTCCCCTCTTTCTGCCCCATTTACCTGACCTCTGAAACATCACCCCCCACGGTTCACTACCTCATCCATCTACCTCATACACATTGACTCTCTGAGCACTGGTCTCTACATACACGAACTATCAAGCTCTGCACTACACCAACATTGCACTGACTATTTGTCTGGTTTGCACTACTATCTGCCACTGCCACTTTATTTTCATAAGTCACTTTATATCTCATACATCTCTATCATAAATGCCACTTTATTTTTTTAATTGACTCTTTTACTGTAATTTTGTATTTATATATATATTATTTATTTTGTACGTTAGTGTATTTTACTTCTTATGTTATTGTTAATGTTACCTGTATGCATCTAGGGTTTGAGAGTAACGCAATTTCAATTCTCTGTATGTACGTGCTGTATATATGGCAGAATTGACAATAAAGCAGACTTTGACTTTGACTTGACTTTGACTTTGATGTGTGCAAACCTGGTGGCCAACTACAAGAAACGTCTGATCTCTGTGATTGCCAACAAGGGTTTTGCCACCAAGTAGTGTGTGTTGTGTTTGTGTTTTGCAAAGGGGTCAAATACTTATTTCACTCATTAAAATGCAAATCAATTTATAACTTTTTTTTTTTTTAATGCGTTTTGTTGTTATTCTGACTCTCACTGTTCAAATAAACCTACTATTAAAATTATAGTCTGATCTAGGCCTGTCACGATTATTAAATAACCGTCTGATCGCGATTATTTCATCTAACCGCGGTCAATTCAGACAACCGCGATTATTGCGCTGCTTATCCCCTAAATTATTGTTACATCAATTTACATGTACGGAAGAAGTGTTGCTCTGGTACTGCTTTCCCTGTGATTCAACTCTGGTTTTCAGAAACGTTTCAATGTTATTTTGTCCCTAATCACAGTCCTTTGAAACAATTTATTGAACAAAATGCATAAAAAAAATGTATGTCAAAGCCATAAAACAGACAATTAATCGCCATAATTGTCAATGCCCTAAACCAGACAATTAATTGTCATAATCGCAATTATTTCTTAGACAATTAATCATCAGGCAAATTTAATTTGACAGCCCTAGTCTGATCATTTCTTTGTCTGGGTAAACGCACAAAATCAGTAGGGGATCAAATAATCTTTTCCCTCACTGTATATATGAGAGCAAGTATTTTTGTGTGCCTCTCACCCGGTCGTCCAGTAAGTCTGGGTGTGGTGGAGCCTCCATCTGGACAATGGTGTAAAGGATATCGTGTATGTGGTTTCTGAGGTGCAGGACGGGGTTGGCGATGACAGTCTTGGTGGGGGCGATGCTGGCAGACAGCAGGGGCAGAGTGGTGGGAAGGGGAAGCGGCGACTGAAGCTGTTTCACTGTCATTTCCTGAAGACACACAACCAACCAAACACATGAAAACACACCCAAACAACCAACCAATTGTATGAGAGCACAATATAACAATCAACCAACATGTAAATACACACTTGCTGTGATTCCTGCAGCAGGAAGAGCAGCTCCATCCTAACAGATGTCACCCCTCCACCCTTGGCTCCGTGTAGACTGCAGTAACTCAAGAAGACTCTGAGCAGAGCCTGATTCTTTCTCAGCCAGGCTTTTCTCCGCTCTGCATGCAGCTGCTTGGCCTGCAGACGTCGTCGCTCCATCTGATGACGTTCGTATGCACCTGCTTCACCCCGAAACTGTGAGTCTTCCAGGTCCAGAGATCCATCTTCACCCCATTTCTCCAGCTGACCTGCAGCTGCTTTGCCCTCAAACTGACAGAATATCCAGAAAAGATTAGGGATGGCCAAGAGGCTGAATAATATTTTGGAAATATACAATTAATCAATTAGTCTCCTAGAATTTCTGTACACTAGTTTCACTATTACTTGCATATTTTAATTGCACCTCTGAGCTTCATCGTGAAAATTGGTAAAATGGTTATCGCCTTACTTACCCAGTTGATTGATTATATTGATAATTGCAAATATTTTTTATTACAAGTTTTCTAAAATGTTATGTTTAAATATGAAAATGAGGCATTATTTATAAATATTTGCTAATTTGCATAAATTTCTAGTACAAAAATCTAAACATTGGATGGAGTCAGTTTCAAAATTTGTAAATTTTTTTGAGATATTAAAGTCAAATGTTTTCACAGAGGGAATTTTGGGTATCTCATTTTTTCACTCCATAATTTTTAGGCATTTTTGCAAATTATATATGAACAAATCCCTGTGTAAAAACCATTAGGATAAAGACAGGAATAAAAATGTAACGTTTGTTGTGTGTAAGTGTTACTGAAGTGAAGAATTATGGCTCAGTGTAGGAGAAAAATCACTTTGAGAAAACATCCTTTAAAAATATGTATTGTAGTAATACTGCAGGTAGTTGAATGCTGTTTATTGCTATATATTGTTACTTTGCATATAAATTAGCTAAATATTATTTCTTGTGTTTGTTTAGTAAAAAGTGTGGACATTATTTTAAACTAGATTTATGTTGTAATTTATTTCTTGCATTTCACATTGGTTTCAATTGCTGGTTCTCTGAAATAAATATAATCAATAATAATAAAAAAATAATAATAATAATCTAAGGCACGATAAAACTGAAAGTTGAAACCGATCGTTTATGCAGTATTGTAATGTACATCCGAGTGTAAAAATTACTTGGTTCTATGTATGCGTATCAATAAGCAGACTAAATAATTGGAGAAGTATATGCAGGATGTCACCATTTACACATTTCATCTATATTTTTAATTAGGGCTATCAGTTTAACGCATTAACATAAATGCAGTTAAGCCCTAAAATTCAAGATACTGGAATGTCCCTGTATGTGCTTTGTCTCATATTTATATACATCACCTATCACACAATATCACATGGGCAACAAGAGCGATATGACACCAGTGCTGATTTTGTCCTGATCTATCACAAGCTTAAATGTTTTTTTTAGTCAACAGTTAATATTGTATATATTTTAAACACAATATTACAGGTTTTTTCTTAATTTTGCAGAGAACATATTAGCTTTGAAGCCACACCAGAATTGTTGCACAACACAGCGGTGTTTAGTTTCTGAATGAATCTGTGTTTTGAAGAAATCAATTTACTTCATTCCTGAATGAATCAGCTGTTTGAACAAAGTAATGACTCAAAGACATTTACCGCCACCCGCTGGCAGATTTAGTTTATTATTTAGAGTATAATTTCATAAAAACTAAAAAAAAAATCTAATATTAAAGGGATGGTTTACCAAAAAAAACAACTGTCGTCATTTACTCAACCTCATGTCCATTCAAACCTTTCTTTTGTGTAACATAAAAGAAAGTATTTTAAAGACTGTTAATAACACAGCTGTTTTGGTTACCATTACCTTAATTACATAAACAAAAAATACGGAGATGTTTCCCAAATTATCTTCTTTTATGTTGCAGCCTAAATGTTTATGTGTAATACATTTTATGTTGAATCACATAAAATATTTCTTTCTTTCACTTTGTAATGTCTACTTGACATTTTTGCATTTAAAACAAAAATAGCTTTAAATAATCTTTTGTGGGTATTTTCACAGTCAAATGTATTTTGTGATTAATTAGATTAATCGACACATCATGTAATTAATTAGATTAAAAATGATAATTGACTGACAGCCCTATGTTTAATATTAAAATGTACTAGACATTGAATATTGTTAAAATGTTGAATACTGAGACAATACCATCTCATGGCATCATAATGGCTCTTCACTGAAAAATAAACATTTTTGGTTTATCGAAATCCCAAACAAGGTTCAATCTGAGATTGAAATCTTGCAATGCGAAGGTGAGCACCAACCTTATAGTTGCAGATGTGGTGCATGGCCTCAATTTCTTTCTCCAGCCAGTTGTAGAGCTGAAAGCGTAGTTTGCCTCCATCCACCTCATATCCTGTCGCCAGCGTCCGCAGCTCTGTCATGAGGATCTTCAAACAGGCTCTGAACTTCAGCTGTTCTGCGATCACGTCCACCTCTGACTCGGCCGCCGAGTCCTCATGCTGCAGGGCTGCTGATTTGGCTGGCTTTTTAGCCTCCTCATCCTCCACCTCTGGTTTCTTCATGGTCAGCCCACCCTCTTCATCCTCATCTTCTTCCTTGTCTTCACCCCAGTCCAACTGTAGACCCTCATCCTCCACTTTAACCATCGGCTGACTCCAGTCCAGTCCGGCGGAGGACTCTGCTCCCCAGGCCTGACTGGGGATGGCAGGAGCTCCCCAGTCGAGATCTGAAACCTTTCCTCCGTTCTCCTGAGGCTGGGCGCCACTGACATTGGCCACAGATGAGCCCTTACTCAGAGAAGATGCTTTCTTTGTGACTTTAGGGATTTTGGATAAGACCTCAAGGGCCAGGAGCGGGCAGCCCACCTTAAAGTGAGCGTTAGCGGTGGTGAAGAAGAGTTTCCGCTCTATCAGGTTTATTTCGTCGGCGCTGTTGCGTTCTGATGTTAGACCAACTGCAACCCCAGACGCCTCGGGCTTGGCAAAATGGCGTCGAATAATCAGAGGGTGTGCGCGCAAGTAGTTATAAAAACTAAAGACGACAGGATTGCACGATTTCACCAGGACATCTGAAAAATTAAAGAGAGACATAACATCTCAAACACTGTCACTAGAATTATAAGCTACAAATTGACTAGTTGTCTTTCATAAGTGATGCATGTTGTGATCATTATTATTAATATATTAAGTACCGTATTGACCCAAATATAAGACGGGTTCTTTTTTCTTGGAAATACATTTGAAAAAACACGTTTGTTTTATATTCAGGGACTAGACCAGGGGTCGGCAACCTGCGGGGCTCTTTCATCCCTCAGCAGTGGCTCTCTGTAGCTTGGGTATACTCCGACTTTTAATAAAGCCTAAACTCTTCCTCTGCACTTCTTTTCGGGCAAGTGTATTCGCGAAGTGATTTTCAAGGGCCAATGTGAATACATCTCGATTCAAATTAAAAGAGAAAAGAAGTCACGTCATTTTGGATACGTTTTATTCTTATCCAAATCAATGTCATAGCACTGAACACTCTCATGCAGTGTGTTTCATTCATACTCAAAGCCGGAGGGCGCTCTCGTGCAAAAAGTCCAAAACAGACTCATATGCTAGAATTAATAACTTTGAAGTGTCAGGAAAACTCTAATATGGACAAAGGCATCCCGCTATTGCTGTAGCTAAGCTGAACAACAAGCATACATCTTTAACCGTTGAAACTTGAAGACAATAAACAACTGCGACAATATATGGTTTATGTGTGTTTTTCAAGCCTTCTCCAGGTAATGATTAAAGTATATGAATGATACAGTGGTACCAAAAATATTATAGGAAACAAAAACTAATTATCGGTTATTGTCCATTGTTGTTTATTTAATTTCTTAGCCAATTAAAAGTAAGAGATTTTATTCGTTTTTTTTTTTTTTTGTCAATTAGACATGCATAAATATTATAGTTATTATTATTATTATTATTATTATATTAAATTTGACATTTCTGAAACAATTCTGAAACACTTCTGAAATGATTGCCCTGTAACTTAACTGAATATAAACCTTTAGCTATATGCCGTGTTTATCTTTATGTGGGGATCAAATATTTTGCGGCTCCACATTAATTTTCTTTGGCGAGAATGGGGCCAAAATGGCTCTTTGGACGTTAAAGGTTGCAGACCCCTGGTCTAGACTTTGATATGTCAATAATACACCACAACTATATATCCGCGTAAAACGAGTGTGCCAAGAAATACATAATGTAATGTTTGTCCTAATGTTAGAACAACAAGATTGAAAACAAAAGAAAACAAAAAGCTTACAGCAGCATGAGTCTTGACGAAAAGGTGCATCTTGAAAAAAGGTGGGTGGTGTTGGTCGTCTTATAACCAGGGTCAGCTTATATTCGGGTCAATATGGTATTTATTGGTTAAATTAAGTGATTGTGACTTTTTACCAGGGTTCTCATCATCCTCTTTGTAAATTTGCTCTAGCAGTGTGTCCAGGGCTCGGGTGTAGTCCTTCATGATCCAGTATGCAATGCTCCTCAGGAACGGGTCAGGGTGCAGTTTGGTAACGGAGAACCCGCTCCCATCTCTGTTGCAGCCAAGGACCTTCTCGTAGAGGATGCCCTGACAGGTGGAGGAGCTCTCGTAATCAGCCTCGTAAAGACGAGCGACAATCATCGCAAGCTGGATGTCCTCCATTTTCTCCAGACAAACCTGTCAGAAAGACAGACCAAATTGTCAAAAACATGTACCAGTCATGTTTAACTCCAAAAGATTGCTGAAAAACAATGAAGCCTAATTTTATTTTATTTTTTTAAAATACACTATTTAAATTACAATTAAGCATCCTTTAACTTAATATTAATGTATAATAAAAATAATGTATAAAAAAAACACACACAAAAAAAAAACATTATCACTAGAAAAGATAATCAAACATTAAAAGTGTAAACCATTTCCATATACCGTAATTGTAAGTGGAAATCTAATGAGAATCACCATGAAATGATAATATAAATAATGATAAATATATAATAACGCAAACGTAAAAGGTCAGGACATTTTACAATACTAATGCTTGATTGAAAATCATGAAACATCAACAAAATAATACATTTTATCCTAGTGATCGCAGGTTTAAGTTTCTTTTTCAATTTTGAGTAAAATATGACCAAGAAAGTTTTCAATGAGTTTCATGTTATGTGATTTTTAATTTGTCTGTTCAAAATAAAAAATAAAAACAGAAGCAGAGCTTATTTATATACATGCATGATATTGCCAAAAGTATTGGGACACCCCCCTTCTAATGAACAGGTTTGAGTACTTTAGTCATTTCCATGAATACTAATCTTAATGTTTAAGCATATAATGATATTCTAGGGAATTGTGTCCTTCTAATTTTATAGCAAAAGTTTGGACAGGATCTTGAGCCAAAAACTCAGACCAAACACCAATGACTTGTGCATATGGGTACAGTCATTTTAGACACTTCCAAAACTAGAAGCAACAGAGATGGAAATACAATATTTAAATACATGAATTATGCTTCCCTCTTTTTTCTAAAGTTTTGAAAGTGCCCTTTTCTGTTCTAAAGAAGGGGGTGTCCCAATACTTTTGTCCATATAGTGTATGCACAAGTCATTGGTGTTTGGTGATGAGTTTTTGGCTCAAGGTCTGCATTTAAAGTCACACCAGAGGTGTTCAGCTGGGATTAGGACTTGGCTTTATGCAGACCAGTCAAGTTCTTCCACATTGACTCAATCAAACATTTCTCTATGAACCTTGCCTTATACACAGAGGCATTGTCATGTTAGAATAAAAAAGGGTCCTGTCCAAACTTTAGCTTTAAAATTAAAAGGACACAATTCCCTAGAATATCATTATATGCTTAAACATTAAGATTAGTACTCATGGAAATTACTAAAGTAGTCAAACCTGTTCATTAGAAGGGAAATACTTTTGGCATTATAGTGTAGCTCCATGTATCTGATTTTAACAACCTATATAGAGTCGTAATCTCTCATGAGTGGTGTTATCACTGTGTTTTGACTGCGTGCTGTCAGACATCCAGCCCAAGGCAAACTAAAGCTGTCAAATTTCCATCAGGGGAGTTTATCTGTGATGTTTAGACTAAATTGAACTGTTCAGGGCTGTTATATCACGCTCCACTCCTCACAGACGACCACACGCTCTATGACGTCACGACCAAACCAAACCAAACCCAGCAGACTCCAGATCTAAGAAATCAATGATGAGGAATGAATTCCAGCAGAGTTAAAATAGGATGGTGCAGACCTCAATGGCGTCTTTCAAAGAGCCAGCAAGCAGGAAAAATGCAGCCGACTGTTCAAAGCGCTGTTTGCCCAGGAGAGAGAAGGCGTTCTTTAAAGCCGCCTTCCTCCAGCGGTCCTCGCTGAAGTTATGACTGAAAAACTGGGTCATCTTCTCATCGTGTTGAGACCTACACAGAAATCAATACATAAATAAACAGGCGGAAATTTCAAGAAAATAGCACAATGCATATGAGTCACAGCTATGTGAAGGTAACACTGTATCTTTGAATATGAGAGAAAAGTACCTGAAGAGACCCCAGAGAACAGCTTTCTTCTTCATGGCCAGATAGAAAAGAGCTGCATCCAGTGGATCATTATGCCTCTGAAATGCTGCTTTGGCTACCTAATGCAAAGAAAAGAAGCAGAGATTTATTTTTATTTAAATGCATGTTTATGAACCATTACCTTTGCCTCATGTACTCTTAAGGCCTGTTCACACTAAAAACCATAACTATAAAGATAACTATAACAATAACTATATTAGCATTCACACACATGGACAACTTTATTAAAGCAGTTGATATATTCTGTTTTGTCTGCTATTCTTTTAAAATTAGAATGATGTATACTCTATAAATGATATATGAACTATATTATTCTCATTATCATTACAGTTATCATCCTTGGTGTGAATGGGCCTTTACACTTGTAAATGTAAAGCTTAATTTAAACAATTAAATTAAAACGAACTAAAAATGTAATGTATTGCACTGAACTGAAGTAAAAAAAAATAAATAAATAAAAAAAACTGAACTAAAATTACATAAACTGAAATGAAATAAACTGAATAAAATTTGAAATGAATGGAAATTATCTTAAACGAATATGTAAGTATTTTTTTTTTAACTCATTTAGAAATTAATGTAATTTAATATTGAGTGAAAGTGAAACCAGAGAGTGAAGTGAGCACCAGAGTAAAAACTATTTTAAAAGAGGGAATCGAAAAAATTAAAATGTGGTTAATTAAAGGGGACATCGAATACCCATTTTCCACAAGTTGGTAGGATTCTTTAGGGTCTTCATGAAATGTATGTAACATACTTCAGTTAAATTTCCTCTGTAGTGTAAAACAACACCTTTTTACCTCGTTGAAAACAGCTCTGTTTACAGCGAATTGCTTCGGTGCATGTCTCTTTAAATGATAATGAGCTCTGCTCGCCCCACCCCCTCTCTTCTGTGGGGCGTGTCCACAAAAAAAAAATTATAGTGAATATATCCGTATGTGGCTCGGATGTGGCCTTACTCAAATAGCTAGCTATTTACATAGAAACCGGTTGCAGATTGAAACACCTTCCTGATGACATGGTGTGTTTTCTTTTCAGCTTTTCTAAGCTGGCAGTAGGGATGTGCGATATATACGTGTACGATTTGGCATTATCGAGTATATTGCAAAAAAAACACCTACAGAGTGCATGCATAACGTTGCATTACGTGATGATGAGTCTACTAAGTATGCATTTAGATTCTGTTCTTTCAATGCATGATTCAGTCTATTAAAATGCATTTAGAATAATCACATAATTCAAGATATGGGGCGGAAAATGTATAAATTTATATCATTTCATATGGTTAATATCATATGAAGAGAGCTGTTTTGTCCTTCAATCAGCATGACCACAAATGTTACACAACAGTTCAATAAACAAGAAGTTAATATTAAAAGACAGCATATTTCCTGTTTCGCCAACAAAAATCATTCCAAACAAAGCCACAGTGCTGTTTTGCATCTCTGAGCAATATGACGGTGTTTAGTTTCTGAATGAATCAACCGTTTAAGTGATTCAGTTCAATCGCAATGACTCACTTATTAAAAGCGACTTGCTGCCACATACCGGCGGTTTTAATTTCACATTCAAAGTATCTTTTCACTTCTAAAATTATTTAAAATATAGCTGCATTAACATGTGTAAATACATCTAAATGCCACTTCATATATGCCAGCTTCTGCAAAGATGAATTTTGTTGATACTGATTTAATTTGTTTGCATTATTATTATAATAATTGACTGAATAGAATTTGGCTCAAACAACGATGCACACTTTTAGAAAAAAAACTGCCCATAAAAGGTGCAAATGTATTTAAACTTATTGGAAAATAATAATTTATATTACTGCAGAATATGAAGAATAATAAAAAACTTTAGGAGTCTGCATGGTAGTACTTAAGCACAATAACACACACAGCAAAATAATTATCGTTATCTGTAAAATCCCAGAAAATATTGAACTATTTTTTTGTCAAGATCGCACACCCCTAGCTGGCAGACACGCCAGAAACTAAGTGCAAAAACAAGAGTACGAATGTCATCTGATGTCCCCTTTAAATGTAACAGGATACTTTGTTGCTTCAGGAAGATTTCCACAAAAACTTTATGACTAGTTTATAGAAGTGGCTCCCAACTATACAAATGATGTATCCCTTATCTAATATTTCAGGTCATAAGTTCGGATGAGAACTGGATGTTTGATTTGGAAGACATCCTCAGTAACAAGATCAACCACTGGTTTATATAGGAATGTTGATCTATCTTTTGGGCAAAAATAACGTGTGTAAGCAGGTATATTTGTGTGGACTTACCTTTTCCACTATCCGCCTTAGCGTGTTAATGTTTCTGATCCACCAGCCGACGCCTACCGCCCTGAGCTCAGACCACTGCGGATCTCCTCTTTGCATGGCAGGAATCATGTTCAGCATCTCCTCCTCAGCTTCTGAGTGAAATGCCCATGCGAAGTGACACGTGGACACGCCTGGACACACAAACACAGCATAAAGGCATCTTCACTGCTGGGTGCCGATTCATTTCCTGGTGGTGGAAAAGCTTCAGCAGCACCTTATCTGTGGTAACCACTGAGTATGAATATGGGAGCGTGATGCACTGGTAAAAGCCTAGGATCAGTAAGATTTTTTTGTGTTTTTTAACATAATTCTTATATGTGACCCAGAACCACAAAATAATAAGTGTCAATTTTCCAAAATGTATGTTTGTACATCACCTGAAAGATGAATAAATAAGCTTTCCATTGACATATGGTTTGTTAGGATAGTACAATATTTGCCTGAGATACAACCATTTGAAAATCTAAAATCTTAGGGTGCCAAAAAATCTAAATATTGAGAAAAATGCCTTTAAAGTTGTCCAAATGAAGTTCTTAGCAATGCATATTACTAATAAAAAATTAAGTTTTGATATATTTATGGTAGGAAATTTATTAAATATCTTCATGGAACATGATCTTTACTTAATACCCTAATGATTTTTGGCATAATAGAAAAATCTATCATTTTGACCCATACAATGTATTTTTGGCTATTGCTACAAATACACCTGTGCTACTTAAGATTGGTTTTGTGGTCCAGGGTCACATGTGCTCATCAAGGCTGCATTTACTTGATCAAAAATACAGAAAACAAAAGTAGTATTGTGAAATATTATTACAGTTGAAAATAATGGTGTTCTATATTAATATATTTTAACTAAGAATTTTTAATCAGCCATTACTTCAGCTTTCAGTGTCACACAGTTGTTCAAAAATCAATCTAATATGCTGATTAATTTATATTTAATTTATAATTTAATTTATTATTATTATCAATTTTGGAAAGAGTTGTGCTGCTTAATATTTTTACTGAAACCTGCGATTCTTTTTTCAGGATTTTTGATGAATAAAAGGTTTATTCAAAATATAAATCTTTTCTAACATTGTATTACTTTTTATCAATTTAACAAACCCTTGGTGAATAAAAGTATTAATATCTTTAAAAAAAAAAGAAAGAATAAAAATGTCCTGACCCTAAACTTTTAGATGGTAGTTTATATAGTTACAAAAGATTTATATTTTATATTTATACATTGTTCTTTTAAATGTTTTATTGGTTAAAGAATCCTAAAAGAACTGTTTTAAACATTGATAAATCAGCATATTAGAATGACACTGAAGACTGGAGTAATGATGCTGAAAATTCAGCTTTGTATCACAGGAATAAATTACATTTTAAAATATATTCACATAGAAAACAGCTTTTTTTAAAGGTAAATAATATTTCACAATATTACTCTTTTTTTCCCCTGCATTTTTGATAAAATAAATGCAGCCTTGATGAGCATAAGAAACATCTTTAACCCCTTTAATTGTCACTCCCATTTTTGAACACAGACGTAAAAATGCAGTATTCAAGCTTATTTTTTTATAATTCATGAACGAAAACATTTAGTAATATGAGTTTGATGTACATTTTCCATGCTAATGCAATGTCTGATTTTAAAATGGTTTTCAAAGGATGAATTTTGAGATTTTAAGTTTTCAACTGATACATAATTTCTTATGATGTCTCAGGCATGATAAAGAAAAAGGCAACAAAGAAAGTCTTTTTGTAACTCCTGTTATGAAGTAGAGTTTTGAGGTGCACTCTTGTCATAAATTAATCTATTACTTTTCCTACATAATTTGTAAGGCAAAATAACTATTTAGGAGTCTTAGACCTTTCCAGCGATATACAATTTGTCAAGATTAGATTAGGATTTATTTGTAAAATGGTGAAGTAGACTTAGGTGTCCCACTGAGGGGACGGGTGACAAATAAGGGGTTAAAAAACCATCAAAAATTTTACTGATCCCAAACCTTTTGAGCATCAGTGTGTATGTTGAGTGTGTGTTACCCTGATGCAGTAGCTGTATCCTATAGAGGGGGGGCAGTGATGTTAGCAGACAGGTATGTAACCTCATGGCCAGCAGGTAACGTAGACCACACTCATCTAGAGCATCTCCACCTGCAGAAACACACATTTAATACAAGCTGATTCCACCACATTGGTTTAAAAAACATGCAAGAGATCTTCACTCTCTAACATATGTCTCTGTCATCAAAGAGTGTTAATGACATATTCCAGACCTCCTAATGACTCTGATCACACCTGGTCCAATTAAACATTTAAAAGCACAGGAATCCAGCACCTCAAAACTCAGGGACTAATTAAAAACCTCCTCTATTTGGGACATTGAGGGTTGAAATCTAATTTTAGGTGAATCAGAACTACAGTATAAACACTTGCATGCCGTATGATTTATCACACTGTCCCTGAACCTTTCTCCTTGCATTTTAGCTCTAGCAAGCGCTGGAACACTGTGTTAGGGTTTCATACTAAAGAGACTAAATAAAAAAGATCTGAGCTATAGGTAACATGGATAAAGCCTGATCTGTTTAATGTTGACAATAAATAATAATACCAAGGTTAATCAGGGAATACCAGACAGTTAGCCATCACAGCAAGTACAACATAATTCAAAAATACTCATGAGACAAAAACATTCACATTATGTGAATATTTAAACAGAACAGTATTACATACAGATTTTAAATTTGTGATGTGAATAAAGGATATTCAAATAGTAAAACATTTTAAATAGTAATACATTTTACAATATTACTGCTTTTGCTGTATTTCGAATCACATAAATGCTGGCTTGGTGAGCAGAAGACACTTCTATTAAAATATTATTAAAAATGTTCAAAAACTGTATATATAGGCAACTTTAATTTGTCTTTTATTTCTAGCTTTTAATTGGCTAAGAAATCAGATACACTGCTGGACAATAGCCAGTAATAATGATTTAGGCCTATTTATATACTACAAACACATTTTTTCATTTAATAATGCAGAATGAAAATGACTTGGCAAAACACAAAAAACATATATTGTCACAATCCTGTGTCTTCATGTTTCCAAACGTTTCTGTTTTTGTGTGAAAACAACTGTTTTCATACAGGGATAGCTGGACGCTTTTGACCATAATAGGGATTTCCTTGTACGACTTTCTGCGCGAGAGCACCCCAACTTTTCATTTTCTGTCAGTCTTCGTACACGATGTAACTACAGAAGAGTCAAGTTTTAAACAGGAGAAATATCGAAACTCTTGTCATTTTTGAGACAGATGCTAACGGTCTAATCATATTCAACGATTTATGCTAAGCTATGTTAAAAGTGCTACCGCCAGACCCGGAGATCGTCTGAATGGATTTGAAAAAGGTACAACTCATCTGTTTAACTCTGGGGGAGTTGGAAAATGAGCCTATTTTGGAGTGTTCCTTTAACACTAGAACTACCAGAATTCTATAACTACTAGAATGGCCAAAGCGGTTCATATTAGACTGAACTTAATGCCATGCCATTTACATTCACAGCTTCTATCAACGTTTTAAACGAAAGCTTTAAATGTCTGTCATCATATTTTATTAAGTCATCACACTAAAAATGCGATAATCTTTGTAATATACCCTATAGTTGTATATGAGCTACTTGACCGCTCCCGACGGTGCATGCATTGCTTGTGTCTGGCAAGTGGGAGCGCAAAGATTTTCTCATCATAAATAAATAAAAAACTCGTAACGCCCACAAACTAAAGCCGAATATTTCAGTAGATAAAACATTTTGTGAATTTTTGAAATTATCACACATATCTTTTTTTCAATACATGTGCATGAATATAAACAAACAAATAATAATTAAAAAAATAGCCTAATTAGTTTTTGTCCATGATATCTGTTATGTCAGGGCTAAAATTAAATTAGCCTATACACATTAGCTATAGCATTACACTAGCGTAATAATAATAACAGTATGGACTATTTTGTCAGAACAAAAGTAGTATTGTGAAATATTATTACAGTTTAAAATAATTATAAATAAAATTATTACATTAATATATTTTAACTAAGAATTTTTTTTTTTTATCAGCCATTACTTCAGCTTTCAGTGTCACACAATTCTTCAAAAATCAATCTAATATGCCGATTAATTACTGTTATTATCAATTTTGGAGTTGTGCTGCTTAATATTTTTATTGGAACCAGTAATTCTTTTTTCAGGAATCTTGATAAATAAATGATTAAAAAGACCAGCATTTATTCAAAATATAAATCGTTGCTAACAACGTAAGTCTTTGCTATTACTTTATTTTTTTTTCATCAATTTCACAAATCCTTAGTGAATAAAAGTATTAATTTCTTTCAAAAAAAGAAAGAATAAAAATGCATGATATCTGTTTCGTCAGGGCTAAAATTAAATTAGCCAATACACATTAGCTATAGCATTACACTAGCGTAATGATAATAATAGTATGGACTATTTTGTCAGAAAACTGAAGTATGCTATTATTGATAACAGCCAGTCTGCAGTTATCTAGGATCAGCCTAACATACCTGGAAGGTGGCAGATTGAATGACAGCAGCTGTCGAAATGGAGGTGTTCATCTGGCTTTTTTATGAACGGGAATTTTAGCTTAGCAATAGCATATAAAACAACTATACCAAAAGTGGCTAGGCAACAGAGACTCGCATGTTCAACCACGGGAAAAAGACGCAAATTTGAAATTATACCACGTCTGTAATGCGAACGGTCATTTTGACCGCTTTGGCCATTAAAGGTAGAAATACTAAGAACTTTTGTGTTTTGTAATTCTAATAAAATAACAATGTTAGTATGAAATATACACAGATTTAAGAAACGTCAAGGAGTTATAGTTATGTGGGTTTTACTTCTACAAAGTTATTACATAGCAAAATTTTAAAACGTTCAAAATGACCGCCTTGGTAGGTCTAGTGTTAAAGAACAAAAGCTCTGTTTTGGGGACAAAAGCTCTTCACATCTGGCAACCACAAGCATGAACGCTAATGAAGACTTGTTAGCATTGCGAGATAATGCAAACGCCAAATTAAAAACAAGTTTTCAGGATAACAGGGTTCCCACTCTAAGCCAAATGTCAAATTCCCTGACTTTCACTGACTAAAAAGCTGAATTTCCATGATCTATAATGAACGGATCCATCCATTTGCAAGCTTTATTTACTTGTTTACAAATGTTGTTAGTACAAAACTATGGAAGCCCGTTTCTGCCACTAAATGAAAAAAAAAAAAAGATAAAGATAAAACTCGCAATTCTGACTTTTTTTTTGCAGTTGCGAGTTTGTATCTTGCAATTCTGACTTTTTTTTCTCAGAATTGTGAGATATAAGCTCATTTCTGAGGAGAAAAAATACTGATATATTCACAGAATTGCGAGTTTATATCACACAATTCTGACTTAACTCTCAATTGTGAGTTTATATCATGCAATTCTGCCTTTATAACTCGCAATTGCAAATTTGTATCTCACAATTCTGACTTTATTTCTCAGAATTGTGAGTTTATATCTCACTATTCTGAGAAAAAAGTCGGAATTGCGAGTTTGTATCATGCAATTGTGAGAAAATAAGTCAGAAATGTGAGATCAGTCACAATAAACTTTTTTTATTTTTATTTAGTGGCGGAAACTGCTTTTTCTATACTATTTCTACAGAAATTAATTTATTTTTTTATGATCTCAGGGTTAAACACTGATTTTCTGTTTGTAATCAAGTTCATCATTCAGTTTTTTTTTATTTCTTCACATTTAGTTTTGCTTCTCTATCATCTACTTTTCATGCCCAGTCTTTGAAGTGGACAATATGCAGCTCTTGAAATTTACATTTTCCAGGCATGTCTGCCTTAGTTATCAGGTGCAGCCTGGTGCCTGTATTTGACGTAAGTGATTGCTAGTTGACGTGGGGGAAGGGAATAAAATGGTAAAACACAAATAGGAAAATTACATTTTGCTAAATGGAAACTAAAATTTAAAGCAACAAACAAAAATCCCTGATATTCCATGACTTGGACCAAAAAATATTAAATTCCCTGACTTTCAATGACTGGAATAGACCTTTTAAAATTCCATGATCTTCCAGAAATTCCATGATCTGTGGAAACCCTGGGATAAATAAGGAGCCGATTGTTTTTAATGATCGTTATCAAGATTAAAATGCGGTTAATCATGTACCCGTACTTGTAAAACAGCATAGCTCTTTTACATACTTTTTTTTTTTAATGATGGCACAAGCAGAAATAAGTAAACTCACCAGTGTACTGTTTATCTGTGGGTCCTGCTACTTCTGCACTAGTGGTCGCCACAGTATCGGCAAGAGCCACAAGGAACATCTGCTCGAGGCGTGAGAGACCTGGCAGGCTGGAGTGCATAAGATGCGAAGACAGCACCTGCGCGTGTTCAGGGCCGAAGTACGTGGGGCCGTACTGGGACAGGTTAATCACACGAGACTTCTTCTCTAGTTTCTCGGTAGCAAAGCTCACAAAATCATCAGTGGTGACAGTCTGCACCTGAAACAGATCAGCGTACTGATCCCCTGGTTGTTTCTGCGCCTCACGTTCTGCCCCTTTTCCGGCTTTGCCCATTTCCTCTCCTGGCTTATAGGAGGTGTCCTGGTCTGCGGACAGCAGGGCGTACAGCGGAAGCGGGGGAATGGAGTTGATTTCGGTGTAATCTCGCCCGCCATCTCGACCAGCAACGATAGTGTCCTTCGCTGTGCTACCCGTCACGCTGATGGTTCTAGACAGATGCCTCCTGGCGCCACCCTCACCTGCCTCCACATCTCTCACCACTGCAACCTCTCCAGCAATGCACTTGACCAGGTGCGCCAGAATGGCCTTGGCACGACGCACCCTTCCGAGGTCCATCAGCTCTAGGAGCTGGGTCGGATGGTATTGCGGAAGAGTGGGCGACAACGAATGGGCCGCCTCGAACAAGCCACCATCTTGAATCACCGCCGGGGGACGGAACGCATCGTCGATTCCCGCACTTCCCTCGAAGACGCTCTTAGATCTCGCTCTGCCCTCGTTTGAAACGGACATAGTGCGACCTCCAATGCCCTCTGGGGATGAGATGCTGTTCTCGTCGGAGTCGCCCGGTTTCTCATCCTGCCTCCATTGCGCATAAACCTGCATCTCGCAATCCATGCCCACCACTAGGATGCCGTCACGCACCCAGGATAGCGACACCGGCAGGGATGGGGTGCCGTCCACCGAAGAGACGAGGTTAACGGACCTCAGTAGCACCCAACGAGAGCGAATTCCCTGCTTTATACTGCCCCCTAGAGGCAGGGTGACTGCCATGCCATCCTTCACGCCTGTCTGCTCTGCGACAACCCCTGAGATGCGTCCATACATAAGGATGTTGGATCCAACCCCTACTGTTAGGATGTGCGACCCGTCTTCTTTAGACAGCCAGTCCAGGTGCACAAAGTGTTTGATGTTGGGGCTGTCTTTAGTCACAAACAGATCAGACTTGCTATAGACGACCAAATTGCTATCAACACTGACACGTGGATCTAACGTTTTCGCAGGTTTGCTAAAATCGTCAAGGTGAATCGTCTGTTCCAGGACCCACTCCGAGCCACCCGTGGACTCGCACTCGTAGATCGATACATGCATGGAGAAGTCCTGAGGCGTGCCAATCTCGTTCCCAGGCGACATCTGTTTGAATGACACTGCTAGTCTTCCCGTGTAGGAGCAGCTGACCGCAACGGGTCGGCCCGCAACACTCACAGAGCTGTTGTTGTCTTCTTCCTCTTTCAAGAGTCTCCAGTGCTCCCACCGGTATGAACGTGTCTGTTCGGGGTTTGGCGCTGATAAGTCCATATCCACCCTACAGTGCCAGAACCTGACACGTCCATCAGAACAGGTGGTCACAATCAGGTACGGAGCCAAACACACAGGGTAGATAGATGAAGAGCTCAAGTGACCTTTGAAAAGAACATACAATATTTGTATCACCCACATGATGCTTTCACAGCAAACACAAACCATCCACATAAACACCCACAAATGGAATACAAGGCAAGTAACATTTAGCTTATAACACGAGATGATATTTCATTGTCAATATAAAATTATCCAATATTGCAATTAGGGGTTCGGTGCCTTGCTCAAAGGCACCTCAGTCACAGTATTTAAGGTGGAAAAAGCACTGTTCATTCACAATCCAGCGATCTTTGGGTTGCAAGCCGGTTCTCTAACTATTAGGCCCAATATTTATCTATTTTTGCACCTTTGTGCAAGTTATTTATTATTTTATATTAGACATAGCCTACTGCATGGTGTATTTTTATTCATTTTGTTAAAACAAGTTATATGATTTATTTATAGAGCAAGTGAGTTTGACGCTGTATTTTGTTGTTGCTCGAATTGCATTCAAGCAATTGACGCTGAATTGCCGCTAATTCGAAAGTGAAAGTAAACGTTGCACTAAGCCATTTAAAAGCGAACGGAGCGAGGAAAAGAGGGACAATTCAAACAAAGTAAAAACTAACAATTGCTTCACACCAAATTGCAGCTAATTTGGAAGTAAAAGTAAAATGTGCATAGCGCTTTTAAGCAATTTAAAAGTGATGGATGGCAAGGAAAAAAGGGACTTCTTCTGGCTCTTAAATGTTTTTTTTTCTTTACTTTATTTTGATCATTTAATAAATAATTAATTAAAAATATATATTTATTATGCAACTATTAAATAAATAATTCATTTATGATGATAAATTAACAATCCTCAATTAATCGTTGACATCCCTAGACAACACGCACACAAAACAAATAGACTCCACCCACCATTGACTCAAACCAATCAGATAACGGCTACACTGCGCTGACCAATCGTAGCACGTTTAATCTACGTTAGTAAAACTAACAATTATTTGTGGATTTCCTTTTATTTATTTGTGAATTTTATGAATACAAGTACATTTTTTTTTCTTGAAAATACATCTGGAAAAAACAAAACAAACAAAAAAAACACATTCGTGCTCGGGTTACTTATATTTTCAATAATACACACACAACTATAGCTACCAAGAAATACGTAATGTAATGTTCATCAGTAATGTTAGAACAACAAGATTGAAAACAAAAGAAAAAGAAAAGCTTACAGCAGCATGAGTCTTGACGGTCATGTTAGCCTGATAGAACTAAACTTCCTCTGTACATGACTTTAAAAAGTAAAACAGTACCCAGATTTGAAGACTACAATAAGATTTCACTTCTACTGTTAATGAAATGCTGGTAGGCTACTATGAGATGATGAGGCTAATTGTTTTTAATTTAGATGGGTTACCTGTTTTTTTTTTTTTTAATGGGATTGTTGGTTCATTCTACCAGTATTTACAATACTTTCAAATAACACGAAAATAATTAAAAAAAAAACGTAAAAAAATCTTAAAAAGATTTTTTTGTTCTTAAAAAAAAAAAGATTTGGTTTTCAAAAAGCCCTTGAAAAAGGGGTTCATCTTACCATATATTTATTTGTTTGTTTCATTTTTGTGGATTTCTTTACATTTATTTGTGGATCATAATCTATTTATTTGGAATAATGGAACAAAAATAACCCCATAATTAACAGCTCAGTGGCCAAAGTAAGTATAACCACACAAAACTGATCTGCTACGATTTATCTAAAGAATAAAAACCAACACTTACAGCTCATATAATTTATATGAGACAATTAATTGGACAATTCTAGTCTGTAACAAGACATATGAATATATGATCATACCGGCAGAGGGCGTGGCTCTTATTAGCTCCACCCCTGGAGGGAGGTCTAGCCGCTGACTGTAGACCAGTTTAGAGCTCAGGATGAGTTTGCTGGCTGACTGCAGGTTGGCGGAAGAGGAGGAGCGAGGCAGTGGACTGTGACCTGGAGTGGTGTCAGGAGATGAGTCGGCATAGTTCTGACTCAAAGGAACCGTCAGCTGGTTCTGGAACACGTGGTCATTTACAGGCTCTTCTGCAATGATTTAAAAAGACAGTAAAATGTAATAGTAATCAACCATGGCACTAATAATATTAAATGCATTTTGGACAAAGAGGGAGAGAAAACAGAGATGAACAGAAGCATACACATGCAGGACACAATACACCATGCAAATGTACATTATTGATGCCCAACGGGTAAATAAGTGCATCATTTCCTTCTAAATTATTTCCATGTCTGAAAAAGAAATTAG